>PIJE02003863.1:0-10000 GCA_002895965.2 Coryphaenoides rupestris
TCCTCCTCCCCACCGTGCTACCGAGTTCATGACTGGTAGACTCCCTCTGCACTGCATGCCCCCTTCCTCCACCCTCCACCCTCCACCACCACCACCACCACCCACCGCTCAACGTCCCAAACTAAATATAAATTCCTGTTCTGTTTTCCCGCCTCCATTGCTTCTAAACACAACAACAACAACAACAACTAAGAGTTTTACAATCGCTAAATATCTATAAATGTTTCCAGGTTTTGGATTTATTAGTAAAGCCTGCAATAGCATCATATAGCTTTGGATTGGATGGCATAATTCCAATATGTTTAGAGTTATTATTCTATATTTCCTAACATAGTTAAATGTATTTTAAAGAACAGATGACTATTGTGGTACAGAGGGCAGAATTGAATATGAGGCCAACATGCATGTACGTGTAAAAAGTACAGAATGAAATGAATGCTGCGTTTAATGACCAGGACCCCACACTCCCAACCAATGGTTCGGCCAGCTACATTCATCATGGTTAAAATAGCCAAGAAAATGGCCGTAAATGACTCCTTAAAAAAAATTGAATAATGGTGAATATTATATTTTATTGATACGCGGACCTCTGAACTACAGTATTTGTCTCTTGTCTGGTAGATGATTACGTTTGTTTGTTGAGTTGTCTTCTAAACGAGGGGTTGTGCTGAGGAGGCTAAATGCTCCTCCAATTAGAGAAAGTGAAATAAATATGAAAAATAATTGCAAAAGATGTGCCATGGCTAACAAAAACGAAAATGTCGCAATCCCTAATAGGGTTTCATTTTACCCCCTCATTGTTTTCTGGCAGATGCGAGTATATATAGATATGTATATATCTATATATACATATATATATATTGTGACACACTGAGGGGAAACGGGTGTAATCACTTGACTCGACTTAATCATTTCAATGTCCACTACCGAGCAATGCGTTTCGGAATCCAGTTTTACTGAAGGTTAAGGGGGAAAAGGGATAGTCGTTGTCCGTGTCTATAGGTCGGTACACGAAAGCGAAATCTCATAAGGTCCAGGGCGTAGGCAGGGCCGTGTTTCTCAGGCAGGTGGGGGTCGATATCCGGGGGGTTAGTCATACGATGCACGGGTCTGTTCCACAGCGATCTTCTCCTTCGTTACGTAGCTCTTGTCTTCCCTTCTCTTCTCGAAAAGTGGGGGACAAAACGCTGGTAATAACTGGCAAGGCCGATAAAGGCACGTACCTGCTTTTTCGTGCGGGGCTGGGGCCGTGCTTCGGGGACTCTATACGGCCTTAATTTTACCTTCTTCCCTGGTTCCGTGATGATGTTGTGTTGTAGTAGGTCCGTATACCCCGGCTCGGTGGAGAACACATCTCTGAATTGTCCAACCAGCTCCCACAGGTCCTGCTGCTGGCTTGGTGTCAGCTGCTACCCCATGGGCACGTCCACTGGGTCAGTCTTACTGACCTTCTGAGTGAGTGTGTGTGTGTGTGTGTGTGTGCGTGTGTGTGCGTGCACAATGGACACTGCACACACAAGTGCATTGTCTGCATTGATTATGGATGTGGTGAAGTCAACGCTGGGCTCATCATAATCACCACCACCACCACCACGGCTGACCGCGGGGGAGAACAATATCATCACCGGAGGAGGATGAGGAGGAGGAGGAGGAGGATGAGGAGGAGTCGGTGTGCTCTGGGCGGGTCACCTGTGTGCTGCCGTGCCCGACCCACTACCCCCCATCACGCGTTCCGCGGGTCTAATCGAATCAAGTCCAACAGACGCGAGCAGTCGCCTCCTGTCAGACGGCGGAGATGGATGTATGCAGTGGAGGGAAGGGAGAGATGGATGGAGACAATGAAAGAGATGGAGAGATGGCGAAAGAGGGGGAGGGAGGGAGGGAGGGGGAGGGGGAGGAGGAGAGGGAGGGAGAGGAGAGAGAGAGAGAGAGGAGAGAAGGGGGGAGAGGAGGGAGAGAGAGAGAGAGAAGAGAGAAAGAGAGGAGAGGAGAGAGGGAAAGGGGGGGTAGAGAGAGAGGAGAGAGAGGAGGGGGAGGAGGAGAGAGAAGAAGATCATAAGAGTGGGAGGTTGAGAGAGAGAGAGAGAGAGAGAGGAAGAGAGAGAGAGAGAGAGAGAGAGAGAGGAGGAGAAGGAGAGAGAGAGAGAGAGAGAGAGAGAGAGAGAGAGAGAGAGAGAGAGAGAGAGAGAGAGAGAGAGAGAGAGAGAGAGAGAGAGAGAGAGAGAGAGAGAGAGAGAGAGAGAGAGAGGCTGGGCACGGTGTGTTCAGGTGGGAGTAAGGAGACGTCGCTAGCAGGAAGCATGCTCCGCTGAGCAAACAAATTAGCCTTTTGTTTCTGTCGCCGCGGCGCAGGAGGAACGGTGTGCGTGCGTGTGTGTGTGTGCGCATGTGTGCGTGTGTGTGTGTGCGCATGTGTGTGCGTGTGTGTGTGTCTGGGTTTGTGCTCTGCCGAGTGATTGGTCTGGACTCATGCGGCCGGTCTAGGTCTGGGTCCAGGAAACACAGCACTTTATGTAACGTGTCCGCCAGTCCGGTCTCAGCAGAGCTACCCTACTGTCAGCAACTGTTAGTGTAGTGTAGTCGCTCATTAGGGTTTTTGTTTGTTTGTTTGTTTGTTTGTTTGTTTGTTTGTTTGTTTGTTTGTTTGTTTGTTTGTTTGTTTGTTTGTTTGTGTTTGTATTTCGCCACCTGCTGTGGTTCTATAATGCTTCAATCATTCAGTATAGGAATTTCTAATTGCAAATTAAAGGATATAAATGTGAAACAAATCGGTTAGTGCATAACCATGCACACACACATACACACACTTTGCGCATACACATGACACACACACACACACACACACACGCTCGCTTTAATTGTAATTTCTTCTTCCCCGGTGTCTTTGTTTAGATGTTCTGTACCCTCCCGGTGCCATGTCAGTGTGCAGATAATAAAATATGACAACCCCTTTTTCTGAGTGTGTGTGCACACACACAGACACACACACACACACACATGGACAAACACACACGGACACCGAAACACACCCCTCCCTACCCCCATAATCCCATCATATCCGATCCATCAACAAACAGAGAACCAGGAAATGACAGGTCCTGGAGAGAGTTTGGCCTCGGCAGCACACAAAAAATGTCGTACTGCACCCCCTCCTCTCTCTCTCTCTCTCTCTCTCTCTCTCTCTCTCTCTCTCTCTCTCTCTCTCTCTCTATCCCTGTGTTTCCCTGCAGCCTCAGCTCACAGCGCATCAAGCACGCCCCCCCCCCCTCCCCCCTCTCCCTCGCCGGGGGTCAGCCACCTCCCCCCCGCCTCCCCCCTCCCCGCCTTCCCCAAATAGATGCTTCGTCGAGACAGAACTTTACCCAGGGAGGGAGGGGGAGACAGAGAGAGAGAGAGAGAGAGAGAGAGAGAGGAAGCTCCTTAGAGTTTGAGTTCTCGCAACTCCTCCCGAAAGAGCTGCTGTTGTTGTTGTTGCTTTTTGGTTAGTTATTTCGCTCTGATCTGACATGATTGAGGTCAGAAATGATGATAATTACGACCACCCCCAATCTGTATTAGAAGACATAATAATAACACATTGCTCATGATAAGCTGATGTGATCGCCAAAGCCCTGTAAAAACGAGATCTCAGAAACACTTCTCATGAAGGATGCAGGAAGTCCCCGGTGAGCGGTGCGCAGGAAACAGGAAGCAGGAGACGAACGCACAAGCAGCAGCAGCAGCAGAAGCAGAAGCAGAAGCCGTTCACCCGTACGACAGGACATCCAGATGCTGTAAAAAAAGGCCTTTGGGAAAACAGCTCGGGAATCTTCCGGATTTTTGCTTCCGGCTATAGGTTAATGAAGGTCTTCCGTGCCGCACCGTGTGCCCGTTCAATGCACGAGTCGTTATATACCGCTCGGTCTGCACGTGGGATACTCGGGATGTAAACATGTCTTAGTGGTCACGGTGTTTTGTCACGAAGGTATTTAGTGGATGTATAATCGTGTGTGTGTGTAGAAGCCCTGGTTTACTTGACCTTCTGAGGGAGAGAGAGACAGAGCAATGCATCCCGGGCTACCCATTTCTTTAGAAAATTGATGTGATATACCTTCGTGGGGTGTCGTCATCCAGGCTGCTGCACGCGGTAATTTACGGTCACCACCTTTTCTATCACCTCGTAGGGGCCATTCCACCGAGCGAGGAACTTGCATTCAGAGGTGGGGACCAATACGAGCACCCAGTCTCCGGGGGCGAATTCCCCGGGTTGGGCCCCTCGGTTATAGACCCGGGCTTGTGCCTGTTGGGCCTCGGCCATGTGTTCCCGGACGATGGGCCATATATTCGCCATCCTCTCTCTCGTCTCCTCGATGTGCTCCACCATGGTTCTATGGGGGGAGGGCTGGTTCTCCCAGGCCTCTTTGGCCAGATCGAGGAGTCCCCGGGGCCGCCTCCCGTACAGGAGCTCAAACGGGGAGAACCCTGTGGAGGCCTGGGGGATCTCCCAAATGGAGAATAACAGGAAGGGGAGTAGCTGGTCCCAGTTCCGCCCGTCTGCCTCCATTGTTTTTTTTAACATCCTCTTTAGTGTTTGGTTGAACCTCTCCACCAAATCGTCTGTCTGCGGATGATGTGACTTTCATTAGCCGGCAGAGGTCCCTCATAATCCGGGACATGAATGGCGTGCCCTGGTCTGTTAGGAGTTCATCCGGTATTCCTACCCTGGAGAACAGCAGCAGCAGTTCCCTGGCAATTCCCTTGGTGGCCATGGTCCGCAGTGGTATCGCCTCCGGGTACCGGGTGGCATAGTCCAGGATCACCAAGATGTATTGATGTCCGCGGCTGCTCCGGGGGAGGGGTCCAACCAGGTCCATACCTATTCTACTAAAGGGGACCGAGATAATGGGCAGAGGTATAAGGGGGTTACGATGGTGAGGGTGAGGCGCCACCTGTTGGCAGTCGGGACAGATCCGACAATAGTCCTCCACTGCTTTCTTCACCCTGGGCCAGTAAAACCTCGCTTTTATCCTCTCCAGTGTCTTCTCGATGCCCAGGTGGGCGCCCAGTAGGTGGGAATGGGCTAGCTGGAGAACTGAGGAGATGAAAGGGCGGGGTACCAGTAGCAGCACCAGTGGTGCCCCCGCCTTCATTATCACTTGATATAGCAGGTTATTTTTGATAGCAACGTGAGGGTATAGGAGTGCTCTTACCCCGTCGACGAGTTTGCCGTTGATTACCATCACCTGCTGGAGGGAGCTGGTGAGGTTGGTGTCCTCTAACTGAGCCGTCCCAAATCTCCCGGCCAGGGGGCCCGGCAGTGGCTGGTCTTCGGGGTTTTGGGGGAAGAGATCTTCAAGGGCGTCTCCATCTTCCTGGTAGCTCTCCTCGTCTTCCCTCGCGGTCTCTTAGGGGTTCTCTGCGGCCGTCCCGATGGCCTCTTCGGCCGCCCTTGCCGCATCATTGGCCGCCGCGTCCGAGAGAGGCTCGGTGGACCCATCGTGGTTAACATTGTGGAAGCCACACAGGTGGGGAGTCTTCGGTGGGGGGTTCCTCCTTTTGTGGGTCTTTGTTTGTCCGTCCGCCAGGCTGGACCATAACCCCGAAAAAACTGTGGTGTCCCGTCCGATGAGGATCTGGACGGGAAGGTCGGCCACAACCCCTGTGGGTCCACTATACCGTCCCCGGGTGGTGTGGAGATCTAACCGTGTGGTTGGGTACTCCCTCGTCTCCCCGTGGATGCAGGTCACTGCCACCTTTTCGATCAGTAGGGGGAGGCGAGCGTATTTGGGTCGTACCAATGTCACGGCGCTGCCCGAGTCGAACAAGGCTGCAGCGTCTTTCCCATTCAACTTGACGGGGGAAAGGGGTGAGGTACCACTCTGCTGGGCCCAGCACGCCACCAAAAGTCTGCACGGTCGGCCCGGTTCGCTGGTCGTGGCGGTGGGCATGAGGAAGTCCCCCTTATAAGGCCAACTCCAAGCGATGTGGCCCGGCTCCCCGCACTCATAGCATCGCCTGCTCTCGGGAGTTATGAAAGGTCGTCGTCGGGGAGGTTGTTCCTCCGCCCTGGGGTGGTCTTTGGGACGAGGGATGGCCTCAGGCTTGATGGTCCGTCCGCCGCGCACCAAGGCTTGGGCCGCCTGGTATCCCACCACCACCGTCACCAACTCCTCCCTGCTGCGGGGGTTGCTCTGCCCGGACAGTTTCCTGGCCTCGAAAGGCAGGGCGCACAGAAAGTGGTCCATGATTACGTGATCTATGGGATTTAGGGCGTGGGGCTCAGACAAAAGCCATGTATGAGCAATGCGGGTTAAACTGTGCATCTGTGCCCTTGGTGATTGAGAGGAGTCAAACGTCCAATCATGGAATCGTTGTGCCCTGGTGATCAGCATATACCTGCCCCGCCGCAGGATCTCATCCTTTAATTCTTCAAACGTGATTTCTTGGTTGATCGTCAAATCCTGATACGTGGTCTGTGCTATCCCCGTCAGGAAGGGAGCGATGAGATCCGCCCACTGGCTCTCTGGCCATTTCTCTCATGTTGCCGTGGTTTCAAACGCGTGGAGAAATCCTTCCACATCGTCCTCGGCTGTCTGTTTCACCAGGAAGCGCGAGGGGTTGGCTCGTTCTCTTCACATCCTTTCCTGGTGTTCCGCCTGTGCTGTGTATAGCCCGGTTACGTCGGCTTGCAGTTGGCTCGTCCGTTCCAGCTGTTGTGCTATGAAAGTTTCCATGTTCCGTTGCTGCTGCTGTTGTCGCTGTTGTTGTAGTTGTATTTGCTGCATTTGGAGCTGCATTGCTTGCTCATGCCGCTGTTGTGCTTCCTGGTTACTGGCGACGAGCCCCGCAAGGAGGTCCTGGAAGGGATTGGGTGTGGCCATTGCATATTCCACAGCGGTCTTCTCCTTCGTTACGTAACGCTTGTCTTCCCTTCTCTTCTCGTATACGTTCTCCTCCAACGTCTCCCTCCTGGTGTGTTGTCCTGTGTTCCGTCCTTAAGTAGCGGAGTAACTCTCCTCTGATTCGTCGGCGCCTCTCTCCCGGTAATTCTCCGCAGGTGTGTCGCGTTGCGCTGCTTGTGTGCTGATATCACCGGAACTCCCAGTATGGGCATGCCCTCCTTCCTGGGCAGCCGGTGATATCTCGCCTCTATAACCACTCCTCGCAGTTCTCCCCCTCGGCTGCCACAATATATATATATAGATAGATATATATACAATATAGATTATGCAATACTACTTTTCAATACTATTGCCTATTTTTGAATACGGTTTTATCTCATCTTAACTTATCTTCTGTAAAGTTACTAGAAATTACCACATAAAGGGTGGCAGTAAGGAGGTAAGAGGTAAGAGCAGTTGTCTGGCAACAGGAAGGTTGCTGGTTCGATCCCCGGGCTCCGCCTCCTAGCTAAGTGTGGAGGTGTCCCTGAGCAAGACACCACCTAACCCTAACTGCTCCTGACGTGTTGGTTGTTACCTTGCATGGTTGACACCGCCGTCGGTATATGAATGGGTGAATGTGAGGCAATACTTTGAAGCGCTTTGGATGAAAGCGATGATATAAATGTAATCCATTTACCATTTCTAAAACTTGCATGTCCCGAGCCCCGAAGTTGAGGCAGGTGGTCTCTATCCCCTTGTAGCTCTCTCTCCGCGGAAAGCAACACGTCGTAGGGTGTTTATCTCGCATTAGCGTTAGCGACGCACTAAAGTTTAGGGGAGGGGCCCGGCGGCGGCGGCGGCGGTGGCAGACACACAAACGCGGAGGTTGTTTATTTTTATCCCCATTGCCATGGCAATACTCTGCTGCGCGTTAACCAACACTAACACCGCAACAATTAAATCGATGATTAATGGGCACCGCGGTGTAGAGACACGACACGAGCTACGTATAATAGATTGAGTGCGTGTGTGTGTGTGTGTGTATGTGTGTGTATACGTGTGTGTGCATGTGTGTGTGTTTGAGAGAGAGACGAAGATCCACCACAATTCCATTTCCACGGCGATGACATCGTCGCAGAGTCTTCGCAGGAAAAAAAAAAAAAAGCCACTTGAGCCGACTATATTTAATTAAGAATTTTCCAACCCGCCGTTCGGAGCGCCGGCGTGTAATTGTGGCTAATAATGACGTTCGATTAGAGGATTAATTGGCTGTAGTGCCTTGACTGCCGTGATGGATGGCCCCCGCCTCCCACCCTCTCCCTTCCTCTCCCTCCCCCCTCCCTCACACACACACACACACACACACACACACACGCAGACACACACATGTGTACGCTATCTTCCAATCCAATGCAGCGGGAACATGGCAAATAAAGTTTCTTTGCAGGACAAACGAGGCTGCAGAGGACGACAAACAACGGCTAAAGCCTGCGGGCTGGCCGGGCACGGCACGGCACCACACGCACGCCTCAACGCATCCGTAAGGTTTTCATTTCCTCCTCCTCCTCCCCCGACTCGTCACTCCGTCCGTTGCCGCGGCGACCGACGGCCTCAGTGGCGTGTGCGGGCGTTTCGAAGTCGGACCGTTGATTCGGTGCCCTGCTAATGATTTCCTATATCAAGGCCAAACGTGATATAGGAAGACTTGCTTCTTTGCTGTTTTGTCGAATTCATGCGTTGTTCATCGTGTTCTTCAACATGCGCCCGAGCGCGTCTCGAAATCACGCTTTTAATTGCGAACATAGCGCTCGATGTTGTCCATGCATTACTCACGCTAATAGGTGTATGATGAATTGGATGCCGTGTCGCGCACGATTGGGAATTAAATTATAGCATAATTATAATAATATATATCTATTATAATATATCTATTTCCGCTAAAGAACTGAGACATCTTCGGCCGACACTGATTAATGAGCGAGAATGAACATGTAAGCTAGGAAATCGACAACCGCAAAGGTTTCAACTGATGTATAATTATTTATTGCCTTGTTATGCACTGATAATTAGGCACAATGCTCATACGCCAGAGCGTCACGGTTAGACAACTGGAAGTATTCGTTTCTTCAGCTGCCACGCGACGATGACCTACTGTTCGCCTCCTGCCAGTAGGAGGCGGTAAAACGCCGAGATATTCTCACCACGAGTCAGACCCTTTATGAAGCCAGAGAGAGAGAGAGGGAGAGAGAGAGAGAGAGAGAGAGAGAGAGAGAGAGAGAGAGAGAGAGAGAGAAAACGAGAGAGATCGAGCGAGGTATAAAAAGTGGAGAGTTGACGGTATCAGAGTATATGAACGTACGGCCGAGTTTGTCCTGTCTCAGAGGTTGACCCCGTGCTCGGTGGCGCCGCGAGACTGTTTATTAAACCGCCATTGAGACGGAATTCACTTGACACGTAATTACATAAGTATCACCCTCTCTCCCGCCGCTGTCACGGATGTAACATCTTCCTCGGGCGTGCGCGCAACATACGTGTGTGTGTGTGTGTGTGTGTGTGTGTGTGTGTGTGTCAGTGTGTGTGTGTGTGTGTCAGTGTGTGAACATGCATGACAGCGTGTGCATGTGTGTTGCCTGTTTGTGTGTATGGCAGTAGTTTATTCCTGTGTGTGTGTGTGCGTGCATGTGTGTGTTTGTGCCTGTGCGCAAGCTCTCATATTAGTGTGCATCGTAGAGTGAGTGTGTGTGTGTGTGTGTGTCTGCATTAGTGAATTAAAGAGTGTGTGTGTGTGTGTGTGTGTGTGCATCTCTGTGTGTGTGTTTGTGTCAACATCAGTGTACATCAGAGTGTGTGTGCGTGTGTGTGTGCGTGTGTGCGTGCGTGCACAATGGACACTGCACACACAAGTGCATTGTCTGCATTGATTATGGATGTGGTGAAGTCAACGCTGGGCTCATCATAATCACCACCACCACCACCACGGCTGACCGCGGGGGAGAACAATATCATCACCGGAGGAGGAGGGAGGAGGAGGAGGAGGAGGATGAGGAGGAGTCGGTGTGCTCTGGGCGGGTCACCTGTGTGCTGCCGTGCCCGACCCCCTACCCCCATCACGCGTTCCGCGGGTCTAATCGAATCAA
>PIJE02003863.1:15000-17578 GCA_002895965.2 Coryphaenoides rupestris
GGCAGAGAGGGGAGGATGGAGGGGAGGGGGGGGGGGGGGATAGGCTTGATCCGGATGATGACAGGCTGTGAGGCAAAAGTATGTGTCTGTCTGTCTGTCTGTCTGTCTCTGTTGTCTGTCTGTATATCTCTATATCTCTATATCTCTCGATCTATCTATAAGCCTGTCTCTCTATCTATCTGTCTGTCTATCTGACTATCTATCTATCGACCTGTCTCTCTCTTTGTATATCTATCTATATCTGTAGGCCCCACTCTGTCTGTCTGTCTGTCTGTCTGTCTGTCTGTCTGTCTGTCTGTCAGTAAGTATTTGTCTGCATATCTGTCTTGGACACACATGCATGGCATTTTAATATCCCTGAGTACATTGTGTATGCAGACAGGCAGGCAGGCAGGCAGGCAGGCAGGCAGGCAGGCAGACAGACGGACTGACGGAGGGATTAGTACGTCAGGCTTTAATATGCTCTCCTCATATCCTCATATCCTCATCTCTTTTAATATCAGCAGTGGAGGAGGGATTCGTAGCGGTGTTATTGGCACTAAGGATATTGAGTGGCAGGCGGTGTGTGTGTGTGTGTGTGTGTGTGTGTGTGTGTGTGTGTGTGTGTGTGTGTGTGTGTGTGTGTGTGTGTGTGTGTGTGTGTGTGTGTGTGTGTGTGTGTGTGTGTGTGTGTGTGTGTGCACCGGAAGCAGCTTGTATATGGGAAATCATCGGCATAATAATAATAATAATAATAACAATAACAATATCAATATCAATAAAATACTTCTGCTTGAGAGAGGGAGAGACACAGATAAAGAGAGAGCACTGGAAAAAAAGGCACTCTAAAAAGAAGTCAAAAAAACATTAATTCAAGATGTTTTTTTGCTTGTAATAAGTAAAAAGTGAAGTGAAGATTCGCTTGGTAAGATTTCTTGAAATAAGACGTGATATTTAGGCCTTTCAAGATAAAAGATATTTAGAAATTTGCTGGGAAAACAAACAAATTTTATCATGATGATCCATCTTTTAAAAATAACACCGCAGCTTAAAAACCTGATGACACGTCAAAAAAACGTGTTTCATCTGAGATATGACTGGAAACGAGATGTCTTCAAGACTACTCAACAAGATATTCAAGATGCGTTGTCTAAAAACAAGTCCTTATATCTCACTGAGATGTTCCTTGTTAGGTGATTGTGTCTTGTATTAAGTGTCATGAGATATTTATACTAGAAATTAGACAGATGTAGACGGAGGTACAGTAGGAGTTGGAGTGAAACTACACAACGTGCAGAAATTGCACACAGTGTGTATGCCCGCTGTAGCTGTCAACACCGCGCCCGTAGCCACGCCTCACCCCCCCCCCTCACTACCACACCTCACCCTCTCACCCTCTCACCCTCTCACCCTCTCCACCCCCGGGCTCAGTCCTGCTGTCTCTCTCTCTCACGCGTCGTCGGTTTCACACACCTCCCCGCCGACTGCCAACACACACACACACACACACACACACACACACACACACACACACACACACACACACACACACGCCCCATCGCATGCACACACACACGCGCACACACAGACACACACAGACACACTCTCTCTCTCTCTCTCTCTCTCTCTCTCCTCTCTCCCTCTCTCACACACATTCTCTCTCACGTACAGTATTATATCTCTCTCACACACACAACACACACATACACACACACACACACACACACACACACATACACTCTTTCTCTCTCTCTCCATTTCTCTCTCTCCCCCTCTCTCACACATTCTCTCTCACACACACACACACACACACACACACACACACACACACACACACACACACACACACAGACACACACACACACACACACAACCCCTCATCTGACCAGCAGGGTTTCACTGTTTCCAAATATGGGAAACAGGGTTTACTATTAGAGGAGTTTCAGACGGTAAAACATGAAAATACGATAAAAGGGAACAAGCTGCAAAGTGCTTGGCCTTGCTGGCATTTTCTTAAAGGTAAAAAATAGAGATAAAATGGCGGCATTGAACTGGAGGACTCTTCATTTAGACATTAATACTTTAATTAAAGCAGCTGTCTCTGGTAAGACTCAGAGAGCTCTACGTTGAATTCACACGCACGCACGCACACACACACGTGCACAGTTCCTAAACACACTTTAGAACACATGCCCACGTGCACACATGCGCGCACACACTCAATGCAAGCACACACACAACACGCACATGAACACGCACACACATCGCACGTGTACATGCACACACACATTGCACACGCCACACGCACGCAAGCACACACACACACACTCGCCAACACAGCAAGCACCCACGCAAATGACACATGCACCACGCACTCGCACACAGCCACATCGTACACACACACACCACACACACACACACACACACACGCTCAACACACCACATTCACAAAATGCACACACAGAGTAGTGCAGACTGTGCCTGGTTTGACTCGTCTAATCTGAGAAATGTCTGACACATCAAAGGAACACCTCTCTGTGTGTTTCTGCTGCGTGACCCACAATGCAATAGTAAGGGGGGGGGGGGGTTCCTACAGTTC
>PIJE02003863.1:17603-32453 GCA_002895965.2 Coryphaenoides rupestris
TCATCCGGCATCAGCCTATCCCCCCCCCCCCCTCCCCATCCTCCCCTCTCTTGCCGCCCCTCAGCACCCACCCACCCACCCACCTCCTCCCCCCCCGGTAACCCACCATCATCATTGTCCCTTCATCCCCCCCCCCCCCCCGCCTCCCCCGTCACTGTCCTTGGGAGGAGACTTCTTTTCCCTCTCTCCCAGATCCCTTGCTTACCCGCACAAATGTTGTCGCCAATTTTTCACCAAATTTGCACACATTTTTCACTGAATTTTTCAGAAAGCTCAACTGCAAAGAAAACGTGAGCGTACACGCGGTTTACGTCCACGCTGTTCCGTTATCGTGCGAATATTTGGAGTTGGTTGGTTTGCATTATAACCACCACGGAAGAAGAGGTTAGACCTCAAAGGACACACTAAAATATTACAACCAAAGATAATTAATAATGTTAACTCTGGGAAGAGTTCTGGTGACGCCCAGACACTGAATCAGGCGATTTCCGGCTGCATGACGACATTTACTTTGCAAGAATCGCATTTCAATCGATACTGTTCCATCGATACGCCGTCCTTTCCCCCCATCCCTTGCGGCTTAAAAACTTTTCTGCCGTTTTTGTCACATTTTCTTTATTTCCATTCTGATGGATGGAATGCACCTTGGTGACCGGGAGGGGAGGAGAGACTTTCTCTCCATCCACATCCCTCGCTCTCTCTGGTGCCCGGGAAGCTACCGTGTCTGAAACTGAAATCCCTCTTTTAATAATGCGCCGTATGCATGAGTACAGTGTTGTGCATCTGTGTGTGTGTGTGGTGTGTGTGTGTGTGTGTGTGTGTGTGTGTGTGGTGTGTGTGTGTGTGTATGTCTTTATTTTCTTTTATTGGGTGGTGTCATGAATGCGCGTCGCAGGATCTCCGGACCCTGGATGTTTGCTTAATTATTTCAGGCTCTGATCTTCTCAGGTCTTTTATGAAAGAATAATAATAATAACATTGAAACACAATAAAGAAATGGTATTAGGTTGGGAGGCAGGGAGTCGAGGGGTAGAGGGAGGGCAGGCCACAGAGAGAGAGAGGAGAGAGAGAGAGAGAGAGAGAGAGAGAGCGAGAGAGCGAGGGGCCTCTCTCTCTCTCTCATTCTCGCTCGTCCCGCCCTGGAGACATCAATGAGTCCAATAGAAGTCTATTAAATGCCACTTCATTAGATGATAAGACTTAAAGCACACAGATTTAGCAGAAATGTGGACAGCCCAGGAGTGGACATGCATGCACGCACACACACACACACACACACACACACACGCACACACACAGGCACACACACATGCACGCGCACACACACACACACAACATACACACAGGTACGATCCGTCGGAATTGAACTATTATAGACCCCCTGGGTCATATTAAAAATAATTACAATCAATATTTAGAGTCGATAATTAGGTAAGGTTCTTGCATTTTAATTAAAAAATACAGCGAGAGATTAAAATGTGCTGCTTTACACGTATCCATGTCCAGAAGTAATTGAAAGCACAGCTGACTGCCCAAACACTGGACTTCAAATACGGGGGAGATGTAAAAAGCTGTTTTGCCGTCGAGTTTAGAGAATTATATGACAGATGACTATGTTTATAATCCAAACACCATGGATACATTTAATTGGACTTTTAACATTGCACACGACAATATACATTATGTGTTATCTCCATTTAATTACCGTTGGTGGCGTCCCCCAAGGCGCTATCATGAGGCCCCTATTTTTTTTTTTTTTTGCGGCACATTCATCAATGATTTCGGAAATGGAACAACAGAGGCAGCTGAAGCTAATTTTCTTTGAATGATTTGAGCCCGCGCTCATATTGTGAAGCAACCTGGTGGATATCAGCGCAATGCAGACCACTTTGGAGCACGTTGAGCTCGTAAGCTGTGAAATCCTCGGACGAATACCTATCGCTATTAAAATATCATTAGGAGGACCAATTACTCAGTCTTAACGATGTCTGCTGAGTAAGACTCTTCCCTTCTTCCCAGCAGACACCACGATAAACCTTGCGAGTGACAACTGGCAACAAGCTCGCTGACACACTGCAGACAAAACTAAAAATGTGTCAGCAAATCTAAATCAAACATGCACTTTGAAAATTGGGGAATTGAGTTAGAAACTCACTGTGTGTAGTTTTCTGCTGATGGTGAGGGCGTTTTGGAAGAAGGTGCAGGAATGACGTGTGTTGAAGTTACTTACCCCCCCCCCCCCCACTCTCCCCCTACCACTCACACACACACACACACACACACACCCATAGCAAATCACCGCCCTGCCTCCTGCAGTCTACAGCCTTATTAAAAACAAACAGTCATGTGCTCTCTCTCTCTCCCTCCTCCCTTTGTCCCTCCCTCCCTCTCCCCCCCGTATGGCACCACACACACACACACACTTCACACAGGTGCGCACACCACACACACACACACACACACACAGGTGCACACACATTGCCTGTTATATATAGTCTGCCAACAAACACACACTTCCTCTGACACACACACACACACACACACACACACACACAGTCCCTATATATATTTTTTATTTTTATTTATCTATCTCAAAATGTCTCTAATGCCACCTTTTGTTAACCCTACATCTCGCGCTGTCAATTAAATCATCGGCGGTAGACGTGGCATTTAATCACAGGACGGACTTCAGCGCAGTCACCCGTTAGGGTTTTCCGGCGGGAATTTTTATTTTAAATTCATTTTTCCCTCTCCTTTTTCCAGCGCCCGCGCACCACTGCCAAGAAGCTATCGGTTGGGGGAATCAGATGCTAATTTCTCCCCGAAGAAAGCAATTAGGCAGATACCACTCACCTTGGTGCTCCTGGGAGAAGACGGCGGGTGGAGGAGGAGGAGGTGGAGGAGGAGGAGGAACACTGCGAGTGAAGGGGGAGAGAAGAAGAAGAAGAAGAAGAAAAAAAAAAAGGCGACAAGAGACACGGGCTTGGAGAAAGATTTCTTTCAACCGTTTTCCAATTAACACTCACGATTTCATCATGTTAAGTTCCTTTCAAAATCCTGCGGGGCTGCAGGGAGTTAAATAACTGGGGCGTGCTTGTGTGTGTGTGTGTGTGGTGTGTGTGTGTGTGTGTGTGTGTGTGTGTGTGTGTGTGTGTGTGTGTGTGTGTGTGTGTGTGCGTGTCAAAACAACGCCCTCGTCTCAACCAACTGTGCCGGCCCCGAGACCATCCTTGCGGCCGGAGCCGAAAGCTAAACGGAGAAACCGAGACCTCAAGACAACAACGGATAAAAACGCAACGAAAACATGTACCTGTTCTCCACATCGCCGGGCGACAAAGCGTCGGTACCAACCAGGGCTTCTACACACACACACGATTATACATCCACTAAGTACCTTCGTGACAAAACACCGTGACCACTAAGACATGTTTACATCCCGAGTATCCCACGTGCAGACCGAGCAGTATATAACGACTCGTGCATTGACTGGGCACACGGTGCGGCACGGAAGACCTTCATTAACCTATAGCCGGAAGCAAAAATCGCGGATTCCCGAGCTGTTTTCCCAAAGGCCTTTTTTACAGCATCTGGATGTCCTGTCGTACGGGTGAACGGCTTCTGCTTCTTGCTGCTGCTCGTGCGTTCGTCTCCTGCTTCCTGTTTCCTGCGCACCGTTCACCGGGGACTTCCTGCATCCTTCATGAGAAGTGTTTTCTGAGATCTCGTTTTTTACAGGGCTGGCGATCACATCGGCTTATCATGAGCAATGTGTTATTATTATGTCTTCTAATACAGATTGGGTGGGTCGTAATTATCATCATTTATGACCTCAATCATGTCAGATCAGAGCGAAAAAAGCAAACCAAAAAGCAACAACAACAACAACAACAACAACAGCTTTTTCGGGAGGAGTTGCGAGAACTCAAACTCTAAGGAGCTTCCTCTCTCTCTCTCTCTCTCTCTCTGTCTCTCCCTCCCTCCCTGGGTAAAGTTCTGTCTCGACGAAGCATCTATTTGGGGAAGGCGGGGAGGGGGGAGGCGGGGGGGGGTGGCGACCCCCGGCGGGGAGGGAGAGGGGGGGGGGGGGGCGTGCTTGATGTGCGTGAGCTGAGGCTGCAGGGAAACACCAGGGAGAGAGGGAAGAGAAAGAGAGAGAGAGAGAGAGAGAAGAGAGGAGAGAGAGAGAGAGAGAGAGAGAGAGGAGGGGGTGCAGTACAACATTTTTTGTGTGCTGCCGAGGCCAAAACTCTCTCCAGGACCTGTCATTTCCTGTTCTCTGTTTGGTTGATGGATCGGATATGATGGACTTATTGGGGGAGGGAGGGTGTGTTTGGTGTCGCTGTGTGTTTGTCCATGTGTGTGTTGTGTGTGTGTCTGTGTGTGTTGCGCACACACACTCAGAAAAAGGGGTTGTCATATTATTATTATCTGCACACTGACATGCACTCTGGGAGGGTACAGAACATCTAACAAGACACCGGGGAAGAAGAAATTAACAAATAAAGCGAGCGTGTATGTGTGTTGTGTGTGTGTCAATGTGTATGCGCAACGTGTGTGTATGTGTGTGTGGCTGGTTATGCACTAACGATTTGTTCTCACATTTATATCCTTTAATTCGCAATTAGAAATCCTATACTGAATGTTTGAGCATTAGAACCACAGCAGGTGGCGAAATACAAACCACAAACAAAAAACAAACAAACAAACAAAACCAACAAACAAACAAACAAACAACAAACAAACAAACAAACAAACAAAACCCTAATCAGCGACTAACACTACGCTAACAGTTTGCTGACAGTAGGTGCTCTGCCTGGGAACCGGACTGGCGGACACGTTTACATACATGCTGTGTTTCCTGACCCAACCTAGACGGCCGAATGGTCCAGGACAATCACTCGGCAGAGCACAAAACGCAGACACAACACGCACACGCGCACACACACACACACACACACACACACCACACGCACGCGCCGCACACGCGCACGCAACACCGTTCCTCCTGCGCCGCGCGAACGAAACAACAAGGCTAATTTTTTGCTCAGCGAGCATGCTTCCTGTAGCGACGTCTCCTTATCCCACCTGAAACACCGTGCCCCAGCTCTCTCTCTCTCTCTCTCTCTCTTCTCGTCGTCTCTCTCTCTCTCTCTCTCTCTCTCTCTCTCTCCTCTCTCTCTCCTCTCCTCTCTCTCTCCTCTTCTCTCTCTCCTCTCTCGTCTCCTCTCTCTCTATCTCCTCTCCATCCCTTCATCCTCTCACCCTTGCCCTACTCTTCCTCTTCCTGCTCCGTCTCTCTCTCTCATCTCAACTGACCCAACTCGATATGTAATCTTGTCTTACTCTCTCACTCCTACCCACTCCGTCTCTCTGGACAACTCTCTCTCTTACCAGGACCCAACTTTACCCTCTCTCCGTCTCCGTTTTATATTCTTCCATTCTCTCTCCTCCTCTCGGCTCCTCTCCTCACACCCCCTAACTGCCTCTCTCTCTCTCGTGCTCTCTCTCCCTCCCTCCATCCATCCCCTCCACGCCCTCTCCCTCCTCCCCTTCTTCGCCCAATCTTCTCCATCTCTTTACATTGTCTCCATCATCTCTCCCTTCCTCCACTGCATACATCCATCTCCGCCGTCTGACAGGCAGGCGCGACTGCGTCGCGTCTGTTGACTTGTTCGATTAGACCCGGCGGAACGCGGATGGGGTAGGGGGTCGGCACGGCAGCACACAGGTGACTTGCCTAGAGCTCACCGACTCCTCCTCATCCTCATCCTCCTCCTCCTCCACTCCTCCTCCGGTGATGATATTGTTCTCCCCCGCGGTCACCGTGGTGGTTGGTGGTGGTGATTATGATGAGCCCAGCGTTGACTTCACCACATCCATTAATCAATGCAGACAATGCACGTGTGTGTTGCCCAGTGTCCCATTGTGCACGCACGCACACACGCACACACACACACACACACGCACACACATGATGACAGGCTGTGAGATGAAAGAGGAGAGGTTAGGAGAGGAGAATAGAGGAGGGGGGGGGCTTTAAGGGGGTGGGGGTGGGGTGGGGGCGGGGCAGGCAATTGGCCGATGACAGACGGGGTCGCAGTCAACAGGACGGAAGGAGGGATAAATACAATGGTGCTTTAAAGATAGGCTGTGTCAGGTGCGATTGTTAGTGTGTGTGTGTGTGCATTTGGGCGTATTTCTACCATTTTCTTCTTTCCTCCTGTGGCCTAAAAGTGAGTTTTTATAAAGAAGTGAGTTTTTCTAATGAGAGGATTTACTCTTCTCCGAGCTGAAATGAAACGTCCGTTGGTCGGTCCAGTAGGTAAGAGGTCAGGACCTCGCACACATGACTTCCTGCACTTCCTGCGCAGGATTTTAAGAAAACCCATTCGACTGGATTCCAGCATCAAAGTAATGCCTTTTTCAAAGACATCATTTGACTGCGGAACTCAACAAATGACAAAATGAAACGGGGAGGACAGGAAGTTGACAGACATGACGAGATGGAGAGATGGAGAGATGGAGACGGAGGTGTGAGAGTGGAGGGAGAGAAAGAGAGAGAGAGAGAGAGAGAGATGAAGAGGATTAAGGGATTGCGCACATCAAGGGCAGGACAGAGGTGTGTGTGTGTGTGTGTGTGTGTGTGTGTGTGTGTGTGTGTGTGCGTGTGTGTGTGTGTGTGTGTGTGTGTGTGTGTGTGTGTGTGTGTGTGTGTGCATGTGTGTGTTGGTGTGTATTGTGTGTGAGTGTGGAGGAGGAGAGAGTGTATGTGTGGTAGGGGAGGAGGAGCCACATAGGACCGTCAGATGGATTGAAGCAAGTGGGTGTCGGGTGCTAGACTGTCTCTGGTAAGACTCAGAGAGCTCTACGTTGAATTCACACGCACGCACGCACACACACACGTGCACAGTTCCTAAACACACTTTAGGAACTGTAGGAACCCCCCCCCCCCCACCCTCTTACTATTGCATTGTGGGTCACGGCAGCAGAACACACAGAGAGGTGTTCCTTTGAAGTGTCAGACATTTCTCAGATTAGACGAGTCAAACCAGGCACAGTCTGCATTACTCTGTGTGTGCATGTGAATGTGTGTGTGAGCGTGCGTGTGTGTGTGTGTGTGTGCGAGTGCGTGTGCGAGTGTGTGTGCATGTTCATTTGCGTGGGTGCTTGCATGTGTGTGAGCGAGCGTGTGTGTGTGCTTGCGTGCATGTGCGTGTGCGAGTGCATGTGTGTGTGCACGTGCGTGTGTGTGCGTGTTCATGTGCGTGTGTGTGTGTGCTTGCATGAGTGTGTGCGCGCATGTGTGCACGTGTGCATGTGTGTGAGCGTGCGTGCGTGTGTGCTTGCGTGCGTGTGCAAGTGCATGTGTGTGCATGTTCACGTGCGTGTGTGTGCGTGTGCTCACATGTGTGTGTGCGTGCGTGTGTGCGTGCGTGCGTGCTTGTGTGTGCAGGCGTCAAATCAAACTCCACTTCCATGATGCATCGAGGAGAGGGGAGGGGAGGGTGCGAGGAAAGAGAAAAAGGCGGGAAGGTGATTTCCTATTCATGTTGTGTGGAAGTCTATCAGCGTGTCTGGGCTGCTTTATGTTATGATGGCTTATTGTGGGGCGGCTGAGGATTCATTTGGAAGTACAGACGGTTTTTATTCCCTTTGATTTCCTCCGTCTCTTGCTTGCCTTCTCCACCGTAATCAGCCGTGTTTACACTTGCGCGCCGGTATACTGTTCATTATGCACACCTACACGCACGCACGCACGCACACACTCTCACAGAGGCAGACACAGCTACACACGCATACACAAACACACACACACACACACACTCTCTCACAGAGGCAACACACACACACAGGCAGACACAGCTACACACACACACTTACGTACAGATGGGACGGACACACACACACACACACACACACTCTCTCACAGAGGCAGACACAGCTACACACACACACACACACACACACACTTACGTACAGATGGACACACACACACACACACACACACACACACACTACAGAGGCAGACACAGCTACACACACACACTTACGTACAGATGGACACACCACACACATACTCACACACACACACGGAGGCAGACACAGCTACACACACACACACTTACGTACAGATGGACAGACACACACACACACACACACACACCCACTCACAGAGGCAGACACAGCTACACACGCACACACTTACGTACAGATGCATACACAAACACACAAACTTGTGGACACACACAGATACGCAGACGAACACACACACACACACATAATGTAGACACAGATGGACACAGATTGACAGTAACACATTGCGTCTAATGCACACTCATCAAAACACTGCAGCAAACTTTAAGACAGGAAAAAATTTTATATCACACACACACACACACACAGCAACACACCTCAAGCAATCAGCTACAAAAGTACAAACACACGCGCACACACACAGACACACACATAACACACTGACACATAAAAGAAGCACACTAAAAGAAGCTATTTCACACACACACACACACTCACACACACACCGAGCAGCAATATGTGAGATTCCCCACATCCTGGTAACTTCTTCATCCAGAGCAATCAAACGTCTTTATCTGTTGTTGAAGCAAGGCTGATGAAGGAGACGACGGAAGCACAGACCAAGTAATGAGTCCTGAGTGGTGTGTGTGTGTGTGTGTGTGTGTGTGTAGCTGTGTGTGTGTTTGTGTGTGTGTGTGTGTGTTGTGTGTGTGTGTGTGTGTGTGTGTGTGTGTGTGTGTGTGTGTGTGTGTGTGTGTGTGTGTGTGTTGTGTGTGTGTGTTGTGTTGTGTGTCGCGGTAGCTGTGTTGTGTTGTGTAGGTTGTGTTCGCGTGTGTGTGTATGTGTTCGGTATGTGTGTCAGTGGTGTTTCGGTATGTTTCGTGTGTGTGTTCGTATGTTGTGTGTGTGTGTGTGTGTGTGTGTGTTGTGTTGTGTGTGTGTGTGTGTGTTGGTATGTGTCGTG
The DNA here is from genome assembly GCA_002895965.2 of Coryphaenoides rupestris. NCBI lineage: Eukaryota > Metazoa > Chordata > Actinopteri > Gadiformes > Macrouridae > Coryphaenoides > Coryphaenoides rupestris. The sequence goes on from PIJE02003863.1 coordinate 26,602, forward strand.
TGTGTGTGTGTGTGTGTGTAGTTGTGTTGTGTCTGTGTGTGTGTGTGTGGTATGTGTGTGTGTGTGTGTGTGTGTATGTGTGTGTGTATGTGTGTGTGTGGTGTGTGTGTGTGTGTGTGTGTGTCTGTGTGTGTGTGTGTGTGTGTGTGTGTGTGTGTGTGTGTGTGTGTGTGTGTGTGTGTGTGTGTGTGTGTGTGTGTCTTTTCGGTCTCAAAGTTTGATTTCAGCCAACAGAAAACACCAGGTACATGCGTCATACAAGTAAACAAAAAAAAATCCAACAATAATAATAATAATCATGTTCACCACCATTCTTCAAAACCCCATTAACCCAGACTGTGCATGAATGCCACCGTTTCATGACTATTATTATTAGCATTAGCATTATTACTTGATGAAGTTGAGTGGAGCCTGGCGTCGAGGAAAATTAATTGCTATTGTTTCCGAGCGTTTAATTGCGAACAGAAGTGGGAAAAGCGTTTGTGAGGAAAACACAACAACGCGCAAATGATTACAACAAGAAGAATGATCACGTTCAGCTTGACGAGGGCGGCTTCGTTTGCGTGGCTTTAAATTGCAATGAATTGTATTGGAAGGTACTCAATCCCTCTTTCTTTTAAACGATGCGTTGGGTTTGGGAAAGGTTTTTTTAGACGTAAACTGGAGCAGGGTATCCCAAATAACAAGGGGAAAGGGTGGGGCCAGGGGGAGGAGGAGGCGGGGCATGGGGAGGAGGAGGCGGGGCATGGGGCTAGAGGGACCACCGGGTGCCCTCGGGAGACATCATCCATGACGGTAAAATAAATAAAATAAAATAAGAGAGAGAGAGAGAGAGAAAATGTCTTTTTTCTCTCTCTCTCTTCTCTCTCTCTCTCTCTCTCTCTCTCTCTCTCTCTCTCTCCGCTCGATCACTCCCATCACATTGCCACTGGGTTTTGTGCGTTCAAAATGCAATTGTATGTGTATGGCGGGTGAGAGATACGGGGAAAGAGTATCACGAGTGTTACGAACGAGGGGGGCCGGGGGGCGGCGGGGTGGCGGGGTGGGGGGATGGGGCGGTGGGGGGGTGACGGGCTTAGACCGCCGTTATCCGGTTCATCTGCGTTGAGATTAGCATGTAAGACGTGATCCATCCGGCCTCAACACCGCGTTTAGCATCCTGATCCTGCCGGGGGCGGGGGGGGGGGGGGGGTGGGGGGGGTCAAGGGTCAACGGATCGCGAGTGGCGTGCATCGAAGTGTTTCGTGCGATGTGCGGACATTTTTTTTTTGGGTCACAGAGTTGTCATTCAGCCCCACGGCCGAGATATCTTCGTAAACTCATAACTCCGCCATTTTCTCTCTCTCTCTCTCTCTCTCACTCGCTACCCATCTAAATCCAGACTTTGATCGCGTCTGTCGCTGCGTGTGTGTGTGTGTGTGTGTGTGTGTGTGTGTGTGTGTGTGCATGTGTGTGTGGCGTGTAGCTCTCTTGTCTCCCTTGTCTCTCTGATGCGCTTTGAGAAGAAGAAGAAGAAGAAGAAGAAGGAAAAAAAACAACCGAAAACAATATGGCGGTTGATTCTCGGTCCCTTTGTTAACGTGACAAATCGCTTCTAATGACTTCTGATGCAGCCGCTCTGGGCGTCCCCCCCCCCCCCCCCCGTCCCCCCCTACAGACACACACACACACACACACACACATACTATTTCCCCGCCGCATTGTTCCCTCGCCTTTATAGTCAGCATTTTATTCTTTTAGTTTTTAACCGTATAGAAGAATGTTTAACTAGTGGAAAATTTCGTGACAAGGGAGAAGAATGAAACCGTTGTGTGAGCCGTTCCGTCCTCCCAATTTAACAACCCGATCCTCCTCCTCCTCCTCCGACACACACACACACACACGCACACACACACTCGCGCACACGCACACACACTCCCACCCGCCCCCCCACCACCATCACTTTGTACATCAGAAAGGACTGTGATGTTGTTGACACATGTCACCACAAAACTGCAATTCGTCGATTCGAGCGCGTCTCGCTATTGTCGCCGCGCCGCTCCTGAGTGACAATTTATCCTCGTTGGGAAACTAAAAAAAAATAATAAAACACACGAGAAAAGAGATCTTTTTTTTCGCAAATTCCCCCAAGAACTTATTGTATTGTATTTTCCTCCCTTTCTTTATTTTTTTATTTACTTACTGACAGCGAGCTCTAATAACCTCTCTATTATCTCTCTCTCTCTCTCTAACTCCCTCTCTGTCTCGATATATTTTTCCTCCCCTCGATTTCCCGCTAAAATACCGCCACTTTTCCTCAATTTTCCTTTTGCATTCGTTGCTCGTCTTCCCCCCGACGCTTACCTTCATGACGATTTACGTTTTTGATTCACGGCTTGTTTGTTCCCCGTCGTCGTCGGCGGTAATAAACGCACCGCGCACCGACGCCGCCGAGGACCGTTCACCGGCGTCATTGAGTCAGAAGATGTTTTCCGTCGTCTACGGACGGATGGCTGAGAGGCGCGGTCGACGACGTCTGCCGCGTCAAATATTATGTTCTGCAGCCGCGGTCGCTTGCGGTGCAGCGGTGCACACGCGTGTAAAAGGATTTGGGTCGCGGGGCGAGGGCGACGTCTCTCGTTTCACACAATTATATTTTCTTCATAGGCCTGTATCTTCTCTTCCACGATGCCTCGGCAGTAGCTCAGGAGGTATAAGAGCGGTTGTCTGGCAACAGGAAGTCTGTCTGTACTGGTATTTACCCTTCATCTTCTTTCTGTCATTCGTAACTCTAAAAAAAAACATGAAGGCCTGAGGGAGTGAGGAAGAGTCTCGTACCGTAGCTGCCTACAGGCTTCCTTCTCCTATAGCCGTCATCTTGGTTCCATCTTAAAACCAATGAGAAGCTGTGAATGAGGCTCACTTCTTCAGTTCTGACAGGAAGTTCTGTTCTGTGTTCATCTTGGTTCGGAGCGCGTTTTGTTTGAATAGGAACATACCGTAAATCCTCTAATATTGGCCGGGGCCTTTATTTACTGAGCCGCAAAGAGCACCAGGCCTTTGTTGGAGGCGGGCTTATATTAGAGGCAGGCCTTTATTTCTTAAAATTAAACTCTCATGGACATAATGTTGTTGTGGGACATTCAGGCTTGCACAGGTCATTCAAACTACCGTAGTTACATTACCGTAGTTACATTACCGGTGTATAACAGGCACCAGGAGTTTACCGTATTAACCGTCGTTTTTTGACCCGGCCTGTATGTGTCCGTCCATTATGAGAGACCGTCCTTTAATGGAATACAGGCCACTATTAGAGGATTTACGGTAATATGATTACATTCTAAGGTCAGCAAAACCAGCTTTCTTGAATTCAATGCTTGTATGAATAAAGACTGAGCAAACTGTGGACCCTGAAGACCATGCATACTAATATGTTGTTATTAATATTATTATTATTATAATTGTCTTGTTGAGCCGGTGGTTCTGCTGGCCGCCGACATCAATCTGTAGTACGACGTCTTTAACTCGGTAACCTGCTTTAGTTGGTGCATCGCTCCACAAGACCTGGTTAATTTATAACTCCTGTTGTTTTCTCTCTCTCTCTCTCTCTCTCTCTCTCTCTCTCTCTCTCACATAATAGCGACTCACACCTACCTTTGCGGATAGTCACGTGGATAATATGTGTATCACTGCCATAGCAACTGCCCTCCGTCTCCGGTTCCTCTGCAAAAATATGGAGCTCTATATATATAAGCTATATATACTGTACATACACATACATCGAGGTGGAGACGGCAAAGTATATCAAAACAATATAGGAGCAGAGGGAGGGAGAGAGGGAGAGAGGGGGGGAGAGAGGGAAAGAGGAGGAGAGAATCTCTTCCACGTTCGTCGGCCATCGCGGGCGAACGAATCTTCTTTTAAATCTCAAGAAGGAGATGATGATGATGGCGGCGGGGGAGGAAGACAAGGGAGGGAATAAAGAGAGAGAGGGAGAGAGGGAGAGGAAGGGGGGACGGGGGGGGGCAGAAAAGGGGGAGAGAGAGATGAGATAGTAGGGCGGGAGAAGGGAATCCTCTCTTCCTCGCTGTCGTGGGTGGCGGTGCGAGGCGTTTGAAGTTTGCAACAGGACCCGATGTGGCTAATGAGCAAAGCATGAGACATACTCATTATTGTGTGTGTGTGTGTGTGTGTGTGTGTGTGTGTGTGTGTGTGTGTGAGTGTGCGTGTGTGTGTGTGTGTGTGTGTGTGTGTCAGTGTGCGTGTGTGTGTGTGTGCGTGTGCATACACTAGCAGTGAGAGCGGAGAGCGGCCACGGGAGCTGGAAGACTCATTAGAATTCTTCCGCTCTCAAAGGCCAAGTTAGCGGCGAGGAGAGAAGCCACGGCCGTGATGGTGGTGGACCCTTTTGTCAGCGCACACGTGTGTACACACATGCACGCACGCACGCACGCACACACACACACACACACACACACACACACACACACATGTGCATGCCCACTGATTCGTAAACATGCAAACACACACACACGCAGCATGCACATACACACACACACACACACACACACACACACACACACACACACACACACACACACACACACACACACACGCACATACACACACAGAGATGCACACACGCACACGCACACACCTGCCCACTGATGCATAAACATGCAAACACATACGCGCGCACACACACATATATACACACGCACATACACATATACCCCATACACACAGAGACACACACACACACACACACACACACACACACACACACACACACACACACACACACACACACACACACATTCACAAGCCCCTCCCTGTCACTCATCTCGGCGATTAGGCGCGCGCAGTCTTTTCTTTTCTGTGGTTTTTTTTCTTCCACGGGCCATTCTTGGTTGATTGATGTTGTTTAATTAAACCTCCTGTTCCACCATCACCACCGCCGCCGCCGCCGTCATCATCATCATCATCATCATCATCATCATCATCGGTGCTGTTCAAAGAGGCGCGGCCTTCCCCTGTTCTCGACGTTAATGATGAGCCACACGTCCACGCACACGCACACACACACACACACACACACACACACACACACACGCGATATCAAAGAAACCAGCATGACTTATTAAGCTGATGGCCGATCCTATTTTCGCCGGAGAGGATCGTGTGCCCTTATCTCTGCGCGCACGCATGGATGCACGGGCACATCATTCATGTATCAGTGTGTGTGGGTGTGCGTGTGTTTACGTGTGTGTGTGTGTGTGTGTTTACGTGTGTGTGTGTGCGTGTGTTTACGTGTGTGTGTGTGTGCGTGTGTGTTTTTACGTGGTTGTGCTTAGCGGCGTGAATGTACGGTGGCCCTGAAGTGCAAATTGCAACAGCAAATGGTGAAATGATGAATCAATACACAAACAAACAGAAAGCACAACCACAGATCAGTTCAATCAATCAAATAGGTACAGCAGTAGTGTTGCCTCAGATAAGATGAGATAAAGATAAAAATGTATTCTTCCCGAAGGAAATTCTCGTGCCAGAGGTTGGAAAGCAATAGAATAACAAACAATAGAGAAATAAACTGTAGAATAATAAAAATACGTAATACAAATAAAATAACACATTTATAAATGAACAGTAACCCTCACCAAGTAGTTGTGTTGCCTAAAGCTAACCAATAATAATATTACAGGTCCTGTCATTGACCTGTGATTATGTGTGTGTGTGTGTGTGTGTGCTGTGCATGATAATGATTCATCATAATCTTCCTTTTTGTGAATTTAATTTGCAATTTGTCATTGCGTTTTGTGATTTGTCGTTTGTGATTCCTTATGTGTTCCTGTGTCCTTATGCAATTTCCTATA
>PIJE02003864.1:0-10000 GCA_002895965.2 Coryphaenoides rupestris
TAAACCTAACCCCCAGGTAGTTGTGTTGTGTTGCCTAAACCTAACCCCCAGGTAGTTGTGTTGTGTTGCCTAAACCTAACAAACCCTAACCCTTGTTAAGTTAAGGCAACCTAACCCTAACCAAGTAGCTGTATTGGCTAAAAACTAACCCAGTAGTTGTGTTGCCTAAACCTAACCCCCCGGTAGTTGTGTTGTGTTGCCTAAACCTAACCAAGTTGTTAAGTTAAGGCAACCTAACCCTAACCCAGTAGTTGTGTTGCCTAAACCTAACCAACCTGTGACATGAACACCCTACATGAATACATTTTAAAGGTACTATATGTAAGAAGTGGGTCCAGACAATAACAATCAGAAACTAATATTTGTTCTCATCATAATTAAACCTTGTACACATTTCAAAAAGCTGTGAAATATATTTTTTTGTTAATTATCCGTCATCGTTCCATTTTTCCTGCGAAATCCGACCCGACTCAAACATACAAGAGAAATCATCCCACAAGCAGTTCTACAACAACAGAGAGAGTCGGGGGGGGAAGCTCTCATGTTTTTAACTTCAACCACAACCGGCTCACAAACTGACCAATTTAAAGCGAGTTGTGCCGTAAAATCCGAACACATGTCGTCGCCCGAACGGATTCATTATTCCTCAATACAGCATGGGGGATGGGGGTTGGGTTGGGGTGACAGTCCGGTGCTTGAAACCATTCCTCCCAACACCACCACTTCCTCCCAACCATTCCTCCCAACACCACCACCACTTCCTCCCCTCCCCCTCATGCATGTTGTGAGCCCTGGACTCTCTCTGCCCGAGGTGTCTCTGGCAGGAAGGTCTTCTCCCGTGAGGAGGAGGAAGACAACACACCGTGGGGATGCACTGGGATGTTACTGTCATGTGGATTCTCTTCATGGGTTTTTTATTTTTGCACCAGTGGATCGGTTTGGCGGAGAGCCGATTATCAGCCAGTCTGTGTCCTGAGTCGGAAAGTTATATGTGTCGCCGATGAAATTCGTTCTTTTTGGCGAATAACTGAATCGTTGTTCACAAAATAGTTGATGGCGTCTTGATGGCGTCGACGGTGAATTGCGGCGTATGCGGACGAACCCACGCGGACGCTATTGAGAGAGTTACCACGTTGTTGTACGCACTGAATACAGATTGTGTATAGTATTTGTGTGTGTGTGTGTGTGTATGTCCTTGCACTTGTATAGATGTGTGTGTGTATGTGTGAGTGTGTGTGTGTGTGTGTGTGTGTGTATGTATATATGTGTATATATGTGGTGTGGTGTGTGTGTGTGTGTGTGTGTGTGTGTGTGTGTGTGTGTGTGTGTGTGTGTGTGTTTTGCTGTGTGTGTGTGTGTGTGTGTGTGTGTGTGTGTGTGTGTGCACGGTGTATTATAACACACGCTCCCTGTGTCCCTGCAGTGTCTTCAGGATGTTCTCGGCTGACAGGAAGAGAGTGGAGACAGCCCTGGAAAACTGTAACCTGTCGTCAGGCAGGGTGAGAATGTCCACAGGACCCTCCTCCTCCCCTCCACCTCCTCTCCCCTCCACCCCCTCTCCCTCCTCCCTCTCTCCCTCTCTCCCTCCTCTCCTCTCCCCTCTCCCTCCCTCTTCCCCCCCTCCCCCTCCCCTCCCTCCTCTCCCTCCCTCCTCTCCCCTCCCCCCTCTCCCTCCCCTCCTCTCCCCTCCCCCTCCCCCCCCCCCCCCCCCCCCCCCCCCCTCCTCCTCCCCCCCCCCCTCTCTCCTCCACCTCCTCTCCCCTCCACCCTCCCTCCCCCCTCTCTCTCCCCTCCACCTCCTCCCTCCTCCCTCCTCCCTCTCCTCCTCCCTCCCTCCACCATCTCTCTCCTCCCCTCCACCATCTCTCTCCTCCCCTCCACCATCTCTCTCCTCCCCTCCACCATCTCTCTCCCCCCTCCACCATCTCTCTCCTCCCCTCCACCATCTCTCCCCTCCCCTCCACCTCCTCTCACCTCCTCCCTCCTCTCCTCCCTCCTTCCCCTCTCCACTCCTCCTCCTCTCCTCCTCCTCCACCCCCTCCACCTCCCCTCCCTCCCTCCTCTCCTCCTCCTTCCCCCTCCCCTCCCCTCCTCCCTCTCCCTCCTCCCTCCTCCCCTCCCTCTTCCCCTTCCTTGCTGAGAACTGAGGCCAGAGCTTCACAGCATCTCTCTGACAGATGACAGCCATTCAGCCTTCACACAGAATAAACAGGAACATGTTAGGAACTGAGATTAATGAAGAGGCTGTTTTTAAAGTTTTCTAAATAACTCTGAAGTCCACCTCACTGTCTGACTACATGATAATGAGTAGAATAAGAATGTAATACAACATACACCGTATACCATCGACACAGACTGGAAGAATATAACTAACACCTTATTGTCATGGCAACAAAAACAGTAATATGTTAAGGGAGGTATATGTTTAGTTGTTTTACTTAGACCTGTGAACTTTTATGGATGCAAATCTTTTAACCTCCTAACCATAAACATCATGTATACTGGGGACAGTGTGTGTGTGTGTGTGTGTGTGTGTGTGTGTGTGTGTGTGTGTGTGTGTGTGTGTGTGTGTGTGTGTGTGTGTGTGTGTGTGTGTGTGTGTGTGTGTGTGTGTGTGTGTGTGTGTGTGGGGGGGGGGGCACTATTAATATATTTTGTGCTCCTGTGGATATTTCTAAGGTAGAATATAGTATATGTAGTATATGTATATAGTATATATAGTATATGTAATCATTAGAATATCCACATAAACAACAAGGTGTAACATCTCCCATGACACCATAGTCATGAATGATGTCATCACAGGTACTGAGTTATGAGCTGATATATTTAGATGTCATTTAGGAGGACATTCTCAAACAAGAGGTTTTAAATGTCTCCTGACATTGAGCCTGGTGGTGTAAGTGTTGGCACATTGAGTAAAGCTGACCTGAGAGTTTCCAGTGTACAGTGTGGACTCCCCAGTCCAGCAGAGAGCAGCTTCACTCCTGAATCATGCAGATCATTGGTACTCAGGTCCAGCTCTCTCAGACTAGAGGAGTTGGAGCTGAGAACTGAGGCCAGAGCTTCACAGCATCTCTCTGACAGATGACAGTCATTCAGCCTTCACACAGAATAAACAGGAACATGTTAGGAACTGAGATTAATGAAGAGGCTGTTTTTAAAGTTTTCTAAATAACTCTGAAGTCCACCTCACTGTCTGACTACATGATAATGAGTAGAATAAGAATGTAATACAACATACACCGTATACCATCGACACAGACTGGAAGAATATAACTAACACCTTATTGTCATGGCAACAAAAACAGTAATATGTTAAGGGAGGTATATGTTTAGTTGTTTTACTTAGACCTGTGAACTTTTATGGATGCAAATCTTTTAACCTCCTAACCATAAACATAATGTATACTGGGGACAGTGTGTGTGTGTGTGTGTGTGTGTGTGTGTGTGTGTGTGTGTGTGTGTGTGTGTGTGTGTGTGTGTGTGTGTGTGTGTGTGTGTGTGTGTGTGTGTGTGTGTGTGTGGGGGGGGGGCACTATTAATATATTTTGTGCTCCTGTGGATATTTCTAAGGTAGAATATAGTATATGTAGTATATGTATATAGTATATATAGTATATGTAATCATTAGAATATCCACATAAACAACAAGGTGTAACATCTCCCATGACACCATAGTCATGAATGATGTCATCACAGGTACTGAGTTATGAGCTGATATATTTAGATGTCATTTAGGAGGACATTCTCAAACAAGAGGTTTTAAATGTCTCCTGATATTGAGCCTGGTGGTGTAAGTGTTGGCACATTGAGTAAAGCTGACCTGAGAGTTTCCAGTGTACAGTGTGGACTCCCCAGTCCAGCAGAGAGCAGCTTCACTCCTGAATCCTGCAGATCATTGGTACTCAGGTCCAGCTCTCTCAGACTAGAGGAGTTGGAGCTGAGAACTGAGGCCAGAGCTTCACAGCATCTCTCTGACAGATGACAGCCATTCAGCCTTCACACAGAATAAACAGGAACATGTTAGGAACTGTGGCTTTATGTTTTATTAGTCTAGATAATGTTAATATATGAGATCAATAAAATATAATGATGTATTGGATGTAAATATACATTGAATATTGAATTGCTGTTTTGTAGTGTTACGGTATTAGTATCTATGAATGCTGCGTTGTTGCTTTGTCCTTTTCCTGTCTGTGTCCTGTAGGTGCAGCTGGGGGTTTGTGGGCGGAGCCTACTCTATTGAAGCCACCAAATTTCAAAGATGGCTCTCTGTCGCTTCCCTTGGGCAGACACACTACACACACTCTGTACTCGTCTTGTTCAGCGTCGTTTGTAATGCGGCTAACCATTACCTTATGGCTATCATCAGGCTCTTATTATTTGTGAACCGTTACGTTGGACAGATTGACTAAGAGCTTCTTGGTTTTTCTAATCATTTGTTGTAAAACGCCTCATTGTGTTTGGTTACTCGATACATTTGTGCTGCAACCAAACTCTGGACTCTTTGTTACCTTGTCATTTGTTACAACATGGGCTCGTAACATGTAGTAAATAATGTTTAGAATATGATTATAACTTTTATATTCTATTATTATGTATATTGTGCTGTGTGTGTTGCAATACATGTAATTAGTGAACCTACAGAGATGTTTTGGAGGCTTTGACCACCGGCAGCAGCCTCAGAAGACCCTCCTCTGAAGCAGAGTATTTCTTCAGGTCAAACACATCCAGATCCTCTTCTGAGGTCAGTAAGATGAAGGCCAGAGCTGAGCACTGAGCAGGGGAGAGACCTTCTCTGGAGAGACTTCCTGATGTCAGGTACCGTTGGATCTCCTCCACTAGAGAACGGTCGTTCAGTTCATTCAGACAGTGGAACAGATTGATGCTTCTCTCTGGAGAGAGATCTCCACTTATCTTCTCCTTGATGTAACTGACTGTTTCCTGATTGGTCTGTGAGCTACTTCCTGTCTGTCCCAGCAGACCTCCTAGGAGAATCTGATTGGTCTCCAGAGAGAGGCCCAGGAGGAAGCGGAGGAACAAGTCCAGGTGTCCGTTCTCACTCTGTAAGGCCTTGTCCACAGCACTCTGGTGGAGGTGGAGGAGTTCTTCCCCAGAGTTTGGTTGTTCTTCTGAGAGCAGGTTGACACCAGTGTTGATGAAGGACAGAAAGACATAAAGGGCAGCCAGAAACTCCTGGATGCTCAGATGGACGAAGCAGAACACCTTGTCCTGGTACAGCCCACACTCCTCTTTAAAGATCTGGGTGAACACTCCTGAGTACACTGAGGCTGCTCTGATATCGATGCCACACTCTGCCAGGTCTGCCTCGTAGAAGATCAGGTTGCCTTTCTCCAGCTGGTCAAAAGCCAGTTTTCCCAGAGAAACAATGATCTCCCTGCTCTCTGAGCTCCAGTGTGGATCTGTTTCAGCTCTCCCATGATACTTCCTGTCTCCCTGTATGGACTGAACCCTCAGGAAGTGGATGTACATCTGAGTCACGGTCTTGGGCATCTCTTCTCCTCTCTGGGATGTTTTGAAGAGGTTCTCCAGAACTGTAGCACCGATCCAACAGAAGACTGGGATGTGACACATGATGTGGAGGCTTCGTGATTTCTTGATGTGGGAGATGATTTTGCTGGCCAGCGTCTCCTCTCTGAATCTCTTCCTGAAGTACTCCTCCTTCTGTGGGTCGGTGAACCCTCTCACCTCTGTCACCATGCCAACACACTCAGCAGGGATCTGATTGGCTGCCGCAGGGCGTGTGGTTATCCAGATGCGAGCGGAGGGGAGCAGGTCGCCCCTGATGAGGTTTGTCAGCAACACGTCCACCGAGGTGGACTCTGTGACATCAGTCAAGATCTGGTTGTTCTGGAAGTCCAGAGGAAGTCGACACTCATCCAGACCATCCAAGATGAAGACAACTTGGAACCGGTCGTATCTGCAGATTCCTGCTTCTTTGGTTTCAATAAAGAAGTGATGAAGAAGTTCCACCAAGCTAAACTCTCTCCCTTTCAGTAAATTCAGCTCTCTGAAAGTGAAGGGAAATGTGAAGTGTATGTCCTGGTTGGCTTTGCCTTCAGCCCAGTCCAGAGTGAACTTGTGTGTTAAGATGGTTTTACCAATGCCAGCCACTCCAGTTGTCACTGTTGTTCTGATTGCTTGATCTTGTCCAGGTAAGGGTTTAAAGATGTCTTCACATTTGATTGGTGTTTCCTCCTTGGCTGGTTTCCTGGAAGCTGTTTCAATCAGTCTGACCTCATGTTCCTTGTTGACGTCTCCACTGTCTCTCTCTGTGATGAAGATCTGTGTGTAGAAGTCATTCAGATCTCTTGCCTGTCCTGCTTTAGCGATTCCCTCAAACACACACCTGAACTTCTCCATCAGATGAGACTTGAGTTTATGTTGGCACTCGACAGCAGCAGTTTCTACATGAGAAAACAACAGAAGACATATATTATACATGATATTTACACAGCAATATGATTGGCCATTTAACCTCCAGGAGGAAAGATATCTACAAGATAGAAATGTAGAAATATACCATAATCTAATTTAGTCAAATAAACAAACAAGAGACTTACTGCTCACCAAAATAAGTATTCTCAGTAAACTTTTAAAATAAGAGTCTCTTCTCTGTTTTCAAAGTAAGAGTCTCTTACCGCTCCTCAGTGTGTCGGCCAGGTCCTCCTGATCCATCTCCATCAGGCAGAGCATTGTGATGTCTACCACTCCCTCTATGGCGCGCCTCCTCTGCTCCTTCTTCTTACCATCCACCACCCCTCCTCCTCCTCCCTCTGACTCTCTGAGCATTGTGGGTAATGTAGGAAGAGGACGCTCCAGAGCTTCTTCAGCTCCTTGTCTAGAAAAGCGTGTGCGTCCTCCTCAGCCCTCTGGAACAGAACAAACATCAAGGAGAACTTTACTCTGAGCTCACTGAGGACATCAGAAGCGTCTGTCCTAGACTCACGTCCTGCTGGTCCACAGAGGGACGCCTGGAGACTATTAGCACCACAAGAGATGCTAGTTAATGTTCAGCCAGAGCTAAGGTCAAATGTCTTGTTGGACATTTACACACCTTGATCAGCTCTGCTGGATACTGCTGGACAGACTGAGCACTGGTCACCTTTGACCTCTGATGGTGTTGTCTGTGGAGAACACACACACACACACACACACACACACACACACACACACACACACACACACACACACACACACACACACACACACACACACACACACACCACACAGTCACTCTTCATGGAACCCACTGGGTCCACTCCTCTGCTGATCTTCATACTAACGTGATAAGTACGTGTTCGTAGCGACTTCAAGTACGGCGTCCGTCGGACGGCAGCCCGCGTAGTCTGATCAACTCAATCCAGAAGCGTTAAAGTGCTGTTTGCACCGCCATTAAGGAAACACAGCATGAGAAGACCTAACAAGTAGCGGTGCGTTCACTTGACTTGACTATATGAACGAGAACAGGAGCTAGGGAGTGCCTTTCAAATGCTGTGTTACCTGATGTGATCTCAGGCTACTACGCAGCTCGACCTGGACTTCTAAAAACAGAATGGAACTGAGACCTTTACAGGTCTCCAAAAATTTTAGACATGAGATGCAAGCTAAAGTGCATTCCTGGGAGCTGTCTCGGTATGGAGTGAGCTATCTGAGCATACACAATCCGTACGCATTAAGAGTAAACCCTCCTGCTGATGACTATAACGTATAAATAACAGTAGAGAATATAATAAATTAACTTCTATTTTTCTGATTATCATACCAGCTTAAACTGCATTACTACAGTCTTGCTTCCGAGTTTCCATATTGGTTTTCCCTGTCTAACACTTGTCGCGAACAACCACGCAGCATCGCAAATCTCGATAACTGACAGATATCCATACTCCCTAGACAAGGCTGCTTCTACAGGACAACAAAGAGGAGCACGGAGCGGAGGGACGACTTAGCTCATGTTTTTAAACTCCTGTACGTCGCACACACGACTTGACATCAACATCTGGCCACCTCAGACAGCATTTTTGTGCTCTGGTTTATTATTCAACGCAAATTCATATACATCCACATTCAGCGCTATTAACAATCGTAGCATTGTCACTCCACGACCATATCTGCACAACGAGCCTAGGACACCACACCTCCCTCTACCCTTCTCACATATCTAGAAGTCAATGTTGGTTTATCGAGACCCTAACCGGATCCAGGCACTAGGTCGACTCATTGGCTGCCTAACATTGTATTCGAATCGTCATTGCTAGACCACGAGTCAGATCTCTGGCAGGAAGGTCTGTACTCACGGTAGGTCTATTTAATATGAAGTCATGTACAGGCACGCACGAGACACGTGGAGAGGAGAGATGACACACTGCACACCAGTGGGGATTGACCAAACTGGAAACATGCAGTGATCACTGGAATGAGGGTGTCCACCGGATGAGATGCTGCCCTCATGGGTCTTTGTATGTATTTATATTATAAGGCAACACAAGTGGCGCTCAGTGTTCGATTTGCCGAGATTTGGACAACTGACAGGTAGGCCTATTTTAAATGAAGTCATGTACAGACCACCTGACATGACATCAGGACTGGATGAGGTGCAGAGCGCTGCTGAGAATAATGAACCAGATTCCATTCCATATTAAATCGATTATTAGATGTTTTGGAAACTATCACACAATGTTTCAGCGGACTTGAAAGCGAACCGTATGGTCAACTAATGTCCGTGCTGTGACAGCATGTTGCCACATGGTGGCGCTGAAAAGGAGACGAAAATACCTTGCAACCACATGATAAAGGATCCAGTCTGGAGTCCCTTGAATACCTTTTAAGGACGTGTCTCCATTTTTTTCTAAAATATGTAGTTGTATTAAAAACTGTGTAAATATTACTAGTTTGTGCGGAGTTCAGTCTTTTTGCGATGTGTTTATTGTGCATGTTCATATCACCATGATGATAAATATACGATGTATCATGAAGTCCAAGTTTGAGGGACAGAATATTTTGTTTCCAACTCTACTTTACTGATGCACATTGTGTGATGTGTGTGTATAATGTGAGTGTGTGCGTTGGTCTGTGTGTGATGTGGTTGTCTGTATATGTGTGTGTGTGTGTGTGTGTGTGTGTGTGTTGCGTGTGTGTGTGTGTGTGTGTGTGTGTGTGTGTGTGTTTGTGTGTGTGTATGTGTGTGTGTGTGTGTGTGTGTGTGTGTGGATGTGTGTGTGTGTGTGTGTGTGTGTGTGTGGTAGTGTGTGTGTGTGTGTGTGTGTCTGTGTGTGTGTGTGTGTGTGTGTCTGGCTAGCTGTATGTGTGTGTGTGTGTGTGTGTGTGTGTGTGTGTTTTGCTGATTCATACAACCACCCAGTGACCAGTTTGGTTGTCATGGAGACAGGGGACACCACCATGGAAACACAGAGTCAGAGAGATTTTATTTTTTACACTTCAGTTTCAGTAACTCACCAGCTATGTGCGTTAGAGGCAGCCCTAACGCCTAAAACCTGTAATCTGTTCCGTCCATCTGGAGGGGGGCGTGTCTGAGGAATCTGACGTTAGGAACAAAACTCTCCCCTCCTCCTCCTTCTCTCTCTCCTCCCCCTCCCTCTCTCCCCCTCCTCTCCTCTCTCCCCTCCTCTCCTCTCCCTCTCTCCCCTCTCTCCCCTCCTCTCCCTCTCCTCCCCCTCCTCTCCCTCACTCACACCTTCATTAGTCTGAGTAAAAGTGTGTGTTGTGTTGAAGGCCAGAGCAGCAGGAGAGAGCAGACCCCCCTGGACCCAGCTGTGTCTCCATGAAGAGTGACTGGTCTATGAATCATCCTCCTGACCTTAAAGATGGCCGCCCCTCCAGAGAGGAGAGGTAGGAGTTCCTAACAGACTTTTGTGTCTCTAACCTAATGAAACATTGTCCTATTGGATGAATATTGTGTTGGTGCAGAACAACGGAGCACCTGTGACAGTGGAGTTTGTCGTTGAGGTCACACAAT
>PIJE02003864.1:27983-32441 GCA_002895965.2 Coryphaenoides rupestris
AAAGGGAAAGAGAGATAGTGAAACAGACAGAGACAGATGGATAGATAGAATAGACAGACAGACATACAGTCAGAGAGAGAGAGAGACAGGCAGACAGACAGACAGACAGACAGACAGAGACATCAGAAAAGAGACAAATCGATCGAGAGAGAGAGAAACACAGACAGACACAGAGACACAGAGAGACACACAGACCGTCAGAGAGACAGACAGACAGGCAGACAGAGAGAGACAGAGACAGACAGACAGAGAGCAGACAAGACAGACAGACCAGAGAAAGAGACAGACAGAGAAGAAGGCTCGCAACTCCCCGATCAGGAAGGGAGGAAACATTTCACCGAAATTGAAATGAAAGCTTTCAGTAAGCCGACACCGTTATTAACGCTCCCCTAATTGATTTAGCCGATCAGCGGAGAAGCTCTTATCTCTCGGACGTCGGGCCGTCGTTCGGCGTGCCGCGCGGTCAACAAGCACTCACGCCAATTAGCGTACCCAGGGCCTTCCGCGCGCCCTGTTTTTCCTAATTTATTCAAACACCCAATGCATGCAACTCTCGGGGGTGGGGGGGGGGGGGGGGAAAGGCTGTGTCACTGTGATTGCGTCCCTTGGATGGAAATGTAATTTAATGGCGGGAATTTCCGTTTTTTGGTTAGACATCCGCCAGTTGAAGTGCAGAAGGGTTGGGGGGCGGGGGGGGGGGGGGGGGGGGGGGTTTAATGGGGGGTGTGTCTCATTGGACTCAAAACGTGAGACAATCTTGTTTTCTGGATTCTGTTGTTGTTCTCTCCTTCTTTCCTGTCAAAAGATGATTGTTCCAAACAAAGTGTTGCAAGGATGCAAGGTTGAGCATTCGGAATATGTATGTATAGCCAGCCCAACCGCATGGGGGGCTTTTGGCTCATGAAACCATGGAAACAACATGCATTATGAGGGTGAGAACATAAATGAATAAATGAATAATGCCATTTAGGCGTTTAGAATCCTTTGGCTTTCAAAGACGTTTGAACAAAGCTGTGATCTGATTGGATGTGTGCAACATCAGCGGCAGTAGCTCAGGAGGTAATAAGAGCGGTTGTCTGGCAACAGGAAGGTCGCTGGTTTGATCCCCGGGGCTCCGCCTCCTAGCTAAGTGTCGAGGTGTCCCTGAGCAAGACGCCACCTTAACCCTAACTGCTCCTGACGTGTTGGTTGTTACCTTGCATGGTCGGCACACCGCCGTCGGTGTATGAATGGATGAATGTGAGGCAATACTGTGAAGCGCTTCGGATAAAATCGCGATATAAATGCAATCCGTCTACCATCTACCAAGCGACGTCCAATCAGAATCGGTGTGAACCTTGAGCGCAGCGTCAAGGTGGAGAATCCGATTGGTCCGCAGCTACGCCCGGGCCCGGTCGGCTACGATTTCCCGACGATGTATTAGTTTGATGATATCATACTTATCTCCTGACCCGCCTCCATCTCTTATCTCCATCCTCTCTTACTGTATCTCCATCTCTCCATCTCCAGGAGGTCATAGAGGCCATCGCCGAGTGCGCCTTCAAGACCTCCCCCTTCCCGGTCATCCTGTCCTTCGAGAACCACGTGGACTCGTAAGTCCCCCCCCCCCCCCAACCCCCCCACCGGCTCATTCCTAACGGTTTCGTCCGTGTGTGTGTGTGTTCGTAAAAACGGCTTTGTGGCGCAAAAGGTGGGGAGGGCGGGGGGTGGGGTTCACCTCGGGGCCACCGGGCTAACAAGCGCTAACACTGCTGTTAGCCCGGTGTGTGTGTGTGTGTGTGTATGTTTTTTCTTGTACTTTGGGGGGTAAGGGGGGGGCAGTTATAGTTGATATTAGGATTAAAAGTGATGTGGTTGTAATTGAGTGTGTGTGTGTTGTGTGTGTGTGTGTGTGTGTGTGTGTGTGTGTGTGTGTGTGTGTGTGTGTGTGTGTGTGTGTGTGTGGTGTGTGTGTGTGTGTGTGTTGTGTGTGTGTGTCCTGACTCCAGGCAAAGCAGCAAGCCAAGATGGCGGAGTACTGCCGGTCAATATTTGGAGACGCATTAATGACAGACCCTCTGGAGAAATATCCGGTGAGTACACATGAACACAACAACACACACGCACATGTAGACACACACACACACACACACACACATGTAGGTGCACACACACACACACGCACACCTGCGTGCACACACACATACGCACACATGCAGGCACGCACACACAGACACACACACACACACACACACACAGGCATGCATACACACGCGTACACACTGCAACACACACACACAACGCACATGCATGTATGCACAATGCACATGCATGCATACACACACAACACACACAAACACACACACACACACATAAAATGCATGCACACAACACTGCGTATACACAAACACACACACACACACACACACACAACCACACACACACACACACACACACACACAGCTAGCCGCAGGGAAATCAGCAGTTATTCTCACAGAGTGCAAAATGCCCTGAACACAAAATACTACCAAACATAGTCCCACGGCCCAACTTACAAATACTTACCAAACATACTACCAACATGCTACCATACATACTACCAACATACTACCATACATACTACCAAACATACAATCATACATACTACCATACATACTACCAACATACTACCAACATACTACCAAACATACAATCATACATACTACCAAACATACTACCAACTGGTCAACATGCTACCAACATACTACCAAACACACTACCATACATACTACCAAACATACTACCATACATACTACCAACATACTACCAAACATACAACATCATACATACTACCAGACATACTACCAACTGGCCAACATGCTACCAACATACTACCAAACATACTACCAAACATACAATCATACATACTACCATACATACTACCAACATACTACCAACATACTACCAAACATACAAACATACTACCATACATACTACCAAACATACTACCATACATACTACCAACATATTACCAACGAACTACCAAACATACTAACAACATATTATCAACAACTACTGAACATAGTACCGACTGCCCAACATGCTACCCAACATACTAACAACTGGCCAACATATTACCAACATACTAACAAACTGCCAATCTACTGCAAACATACTACCGACATACGACCACACATACTGAAATCTGACATCTGTCTGTAGTGCATCAAGCGAGGGCTGGAAACTCTGTCCACCTTCTATCTCTCTGATCCAGCTTTTACCATTTTAAGGGCGTGCACACACACACACATGCACACACACACGCACACACACACACACAGCACACACACACACACACGCACACACACACACACACACACACACACACACACACCTGTGGCTGCTCACATGCTTGCAGAAATCGGCAAATCAAATCAAGCCTTTGTCCCCTTGTGTTGTTTTGCATTGCTTTCTTCTGTTCTCCCTCCTGGTTATCACCGGATAGAGAGAGGGAGCAGAGAGAGAGAGAGAGAGAGAGAGAGAGAGAGAGAGAAGAGAGAGAGAGAGGAGAGAGAGAGAGAGAGAGAAGGAGACAGAGAAGAGAGAAAGGGACACAAGAGAGAAAGAGAAGGAGAGAATGAGAGTGGGGAAGAGAGATACAGAGACAGACAGACAGACAAAAAGAGATGGAGAGAGAGAGAGACGGTAGATGAGACAAAAAGAGACAGATCAAGAGACATAGTGAGACAGAGAGAGAGAGAGAGAGAGAGAGAGAGAGGAGAGAGAGAGACAGAGTGAGACAGACAGAGAGAGAGAGAGAGAGAGAGAGAGAGAGAGAGAGAGAGAGAGAGAGAGAGAGAGAGAGAGAGAGAGGAGAGAAAAGAAGAGAAAAGAGAGGAAGAGAAGAGAGAGAGAGAGAGAAGAGAGATGAGAGAGAGAGAGAGAGAGAGAGAGAGAGAGAGAGAGAGAGAGAGAGAGAGAGAGAGCATCCTGAAGGGCACTGTGTGGAGATTAAAGGGGGAGGGGAGAGAGCTTCCACGCTGTAACCTAAACGTGACTTTCCTTGGCATCCCTTTATCTGGTTGCCATGGTGACCGGTCAAAAGCGTGCTTTGTCCCTTTGAGGTGAGCACTACCCCCGCCCCCCCCCCCACCTCCCCCTCCCCTCTCAAAGTCTCATGTGTGACACCGCGGTGAACACACTGGCTCATGTGTGATGCTATGTCTGGCGAGGGGCACACAGATGATGCCTCTCTCTCTCTCTCTCTCTCTCTCTCTCGTCAAAAAAGAGAGAGATGCACGCACACAGACAGGTATGCACACACTCGCAGGCAGACAGGGCTTGCATGCAGGCATTACACACACACACACCCACACACACACGCACACACACACGCCACCACACAACACCACACACAGCACACACACACACAGCACACATGCACACGTAAGCATGCCCCCTCACACACACACAGAGAGAGAGAGGGGGAGGATGCAGAGA
>PIJE02003865.1:0-32434 GCA_002895965.2 Coryphaenoides rupestris
GTCCAGTCAAAACGTCCGAGAGAAAAGCCGGCAGTGCCTTGCTCATCGGCCCCTCGCAATCCCCAGTCATTATAGACCAGTGGAGCGTTTGGCAGATTAACCCCTGCGCTGGGTCGGCGTGGGGTGGATGGTGCAACACGCTGCTGTCATGGCAACTGAAACACCAGAGTTCTTCTTCCCTGATGATCGGTCGCCCCGTTAAGAGGAACAGGCGAACGGGGTCCGACTGATGAATGGGTGAGCGGCCCAGCATTATCTATGGTCCAAACACACTTGCGTCGAAGAGCCTCACATGAAAACATGCAGAACCCGACATAGTAGCTCCCGACCCGCGGATGCAGATAGGATCACGGTTATACGATGTAGGCCTCGCTATTCAAGGATGGGATGTTGATTTTATTTGTTTTAAATGTTCCATTAAGTGGTCCTGTGTAATTGCCCTGACTGCATAATGATTGCCACAAGTGAACTTCTCCTAATGGCTTAGTGTGGTAAAATGTCTCGTATAGGTCACTGGGACGCTGACATTATACACAGATGTTGGTGGAGGTTAAAATTAAACCAAAATGTCCAATGCCCGCTGTACACAGTCCAAAACAGGTTGGGAATCACTGCTGTACACAGACGCTGAACGCATGCCTTTTTTTGATCAATGTAAGTCTATAAGCCCAATCTGTTGTGAATAACCTTTGTTTTTAATGTTATTATGTTTGTGGAACGTTCCATGCAGTTCCAACACAATTTGCCACAATTAGTTTATCTTATCTCATCTCGTCAATGGGACTGCCAACACCCCACCAGCAGTAAATCAACATTCATATTGTGTTTCGACAACTGTGAAGATCTTTCTCAGCTAATAATGCCATTTTGTCTTTCTGTCCTAACACAATAAATCAAGAGGGTCGGGGAAAACGACCAGGCCTACACGTTTGAATGGAGACGCAACATTCCACGGAAGGATATTGTACACAGGCCATAAATAGACCTTTAAGTGCTTTTATTATGATGAGTGTCTGATGAGTGGGAGACCGACTGTAGTACTTAGAGATCCTGTTCGCTGTGAAAAGCTGTGTTTAGCATGTAAGCCAAGCCACTAACATTGCAACGTTGCTCTAAGCATTCAAGCGCTTTCACATCATAGAAACAATCAAGCTGTAAATACAATATATACATACTGCAAGCATTAGTGAAATACCCACTGCGCCTCATCTTTAGGTAATCAATTAATAACCAACCAAGATAAGAGAAGACGAATTAATGAGATATTTAGATCTCTAAATAGGAGGGTAAATAGTTGTTGAAAGAGGTTTTTTGAGGATAGTGCTCCCTCTTGAAGCATTCAGACATTGTCCCTGAACGTCCGCCTGGGAACAAGGCTAACATGTGACCAGCTCGATGTGGTGGTCACATGGTTCCTGTTGGGATGTCTGAGTGAGCAGAGCTGGACCCGCACCCCCTTGGAACTCTGTGAGATCCAACCAGGGGGACGGTTTTTTATCGTAAAACAAGACAAAAAGTCCATCTATCAATATGAGAGAGAGGAAACGGGCAAGTCGAAGTGTTTCCCATCGTGAGGCCCAGGCCGGTAAGATGCGACGTAAAGTAAGACGAACCGTTGATCGCGGTCGGCGAGGGAGAGAGAGAGAGAGAGTCGACTGTTACATGGACACCCGCAGCGCCGCGTGATGATCAACGGGCCACCTGAGAGTCCTCCGCAGCGCTCGCGCCTCATCCCTCCCCGTTGACGACCACACAGCCACAGGACCGGGACAACCGCGTTTTTCCCAGCGACCAATATAAGAATAACCCCACCTAACGTATGTCCCCACCCTAATGTACGACGACTTTAAACCCCCGAAAACAAAAAGGCGGTGAAAACATTTAAAATTTGCATTTCGTTTGGAATGGAGATAGGGGGCTAAACAACAACCGCGTTTTTTATGGTTCGATTTTAATTCGATTTTGGGATAGAAAACGCATTTTTAAAAAAACACCTTTTCTGGCGAGTTAGAGCTTAGATTCTTCTACTTTTATTTCACATTTATCCTTTAAATGATTGGCGTTTTTTGCATTTTGAAGATCCTTAAAATGTATTTAAGAAAATCCCTGCCTCTGTAAAGAACTCGGAATGACCTTTGAGTTTAAAAGGCGACGATACAAATAGACCGACTCGCCTGGCTGCAGCTATAGAGACGCCTAACTGTGTGGACGGAGAGCCAATTTCACATTAAAAAAATAAAAAAAAAACCCACAGCAGACCGCAAAAAACCGATCAGGGTCTGACAGCGTCGTGTGACAGCGCTCACTCACCACACGCCTGTGCGGCGCTCAAATCGTTCTGGAACGCCCCAAATTTAGCAGGATAACGTGGAAGGTTAATTACCCAGAATTCAGCAGGCCGGCGTGCCGTCTGTGGCGAGGGAGCGGGGCAAATTGATTGGCTGCTGGAACAGCGGGCGGAACGCTGGAATTACTCTCCGTCTCCGGGAGGGGGGGGAGAAAAAAAATAACCACACACACACACACAATTCATTTTCTCTCAACGCTAAGAATACTCCTAATACTCTAAAAGAAGACCAGGGAGGCTTTATCTAAAAGATTGCAGATTGGCCACTAAATCTAATTAGAAAAAGAAAATGCATTATAAACTCCTAATTTGTAAAGTGGGTTACACAGGACTTGTTGGCTGTAGCAGAATGGAGATGCAGGCAGACCAACCGCTATTAGAAATCATAGTTTATCATTCCATGGAATCTACATAATATCGTCTTGATTGGGAACAGGGCAAGGCTATCATTACAATCAATAAAGCAAGTAAAATAGCAAGTAAACAGTAAACTAACGATTGTCGTTATTTTACTTGCTATTGCCCTGACACGCATATATATATATATAGACGCGCTCACACACACACACACACACTCACATAAAAGGCAGGCGTGCGCGCGGTCATTCCGACATGCAGGACGTGGGGCCGACACCGCCCATTCATCTTTAAAGTGTCTCAACCTCCTCTCTGACACCGGGCGAGAGGCATCGAGATAGTGGGAGAGACAGAGAGAGAGGGAGACAGATAGAGGAGAGGAGGTTGGTATGAAAGAGGGAGGGAGGGAGGGAGGGAGGGTAGAGAGATAGAGGAGAGGTTACAGGGGAGTAGGACCACTGTGGATGATTGATGAGAGAGGAGGATGTTGGGGAGTTTCCAGAACAGACGACAACACGACAGCAGAGCACCCAACAACAAGACAACACCAAAACAAAAAAACAACACAATACCACCACCACCACCACCGACACGAACACACACACACCACACACCACCAACGCACAAGACCATGACGCAACACGCAACTTAAACACACAAAACAACACACACACACACACACACACCACATAACAATCCCATCCCGACCACCGAGGCATCTTGTTCTTTAATAGGCCTCCCTTCTGAGAAGCCTCACTTGCGTCTCTGACCTACATTTTAGACCAACAAGAGATGTTGGCCACAAGTTCAAAGGTCAACAGAGCTTGAAACTGAATCGTACAGCGATGTGAAGCATTGCGTTTCCGCTCCGGCTGGTTCTGCTCAGTGTCTTCGAAGTGTTTCTTAGAATCCCAACTGAAAACGGGTCCAACCCACCCACACACGATGAAACGCAACTTCAGGCACTGCACCGTAAATACCTCAAATGCACATTTTGTGTCACAAATGTCATTACTGGGCACAAGTTCATCCAAATCAAAAAACAGGGATCGCAAATAAAAAACCTGCGTTTCGCCGAAGATGCTGCAGTCCTTTTTACGTTTCCTCTGATCTAATAGATTGTGCGACCTTATAACATATCCCCATCTCTCTTCTTATTTCCGTGTTTTCCCGTATTCGTAGCATTCTATCGTATCACCATCCCCTTCCATCTCCCACCCACCCGTCCGTCCGTCCCTTCTCCATCACCTGGCCTACGGACGCGCTAGATCGGCTGAATCAATCGCTTCACTTCAAATTGTTTTTTTTATACTCCGCTGTCATTTCCCCCATGTCCGCCGACCTCTTACCAGCATCGTTTCACTCCCAAACTCACCTTCATTTTGCAATTTCCTGTTCCATTCTCAGTCCCCCCCTTTTTTTTTTTTTTTCCTGAGCTTGTTTCAGAGAGCGCCGTATTCAAACCTTTTCTTTTCTTCCCGCAACACAAAGTGACCACTGCTGTGATGGTGTGTGTGGTGTTGTGGTGTGATGTGTGTGGATGGTGTGGTGGTGTGGTGTGTGTGTGTGGTGTGTTGTGGTGGTGGTGGTTTGGTAAGAAGCTGAAATCAGACTGGCTCTGCATACACGCCGGTGACAGACCCAGAGCCCCCCCCAGGGCCACATTTGCTGCTCTCTGCTCCCACAGGAGGAACAACAGAAAGCCCAGAATACTCTCCAGCTTTTCCTTTGCGTTCCCCATTCCGTGTTGGTTCCCTGTCAGACTGACGCTCGATGCGGTGCGATATGACCATGGGTTCGGTGGCGTGCCCGGACTAATTTAGTAGGGCTGGCCCGGAATAACACGGTGGGAAAAAGGGTGGGGGTCGGGGGGGGGGGAACCAGCTCTGTGCAGAAAATGTATACGACCGCCACTCGACACCCAATGATGTCAAAACAATTCATCACCTCGACAACTACAGCTCGCAGGATTTGCATCTGCCAGTCTATATTCATTTAATAGCTAAAGGACTGAGATACCACACACTACAGATTCAACTAACTCAACTGTCTTGCCAGACCTTTGAAACTCCAAGCTGGTCCGGCTGTATTGTTGATATTTTCTTGCTCTAGTCCCGGTCTGACGATACACACTTTTAAATAATCTCTCCCACGTAAAGGAATCCCAATAATCTGAGCAGAGTAACGACACGAAGTGAGTGTGAGTCTAATAGGCCAAACTGGCTTGACGTTTAGAAGCAGAGCGGCGGGTCATATTCCTGTTGGATCCTGTCAAACTTATTCTCATACCTGAATAGACTCTACCTGCATCCGTCTCTCTCTCTCTCTCTCTCTCTCTCTCTCTCTCTCTCTCTGTATGCCTCCTCCCTCGATCTCTCCTCTCTGTGTCCCTCTCCATCTCCATCTCCCATCTCTCATTTCTCATCTCCTCTCCCACTTTTATCGTGTTCTCTCTCTGTCGCCCTCCTCCGCCCCGTCGGTCCTTTCTCTCCATCTCCCAGTCTTTCCATCCATCCATCCCTCTTTTCCATGTGTGTGTGTGTGTGTGTGTGTGTATATATATGTGTATGTGTGTATGTGTGTGTGTGTGTGTGTAAAAAGTAGTCAGGCAGATCTCAGAGATTAAGAAGCCAACTATCAGAATGAGGAAACCCCACGTGCGGGGGGGGGGGGGGGGGGGGAGAGAAAGAGTGGGTGATAGAGAGCAAAGGAGAGAAGAACCAGGCCTCGCCGTCGAGCACACAAGCTATTGAATTTTGGTTTCCACAAGTTGCAGCACTGACCCCCCGCGGGGAAAGAATTAACAACAAATCTCTCCACGACCGAAGCAAGCGAAGAGCACTACGAGAAGCGCCCAGCAGCCGGGGGAATGCGGAATCGCTGGTGGTGGTGGTGGTGTGGTGTGGTGGTGGTGGTGGTACTACTACTTGTAAACAGGTCTAAACTCGGGGTATTGAGAGCATTTTATAAGGCGGAGCGGAGGCGCTGGGAGGGTAATGAGGTCCAGCGCGGGTGGCTGCAGGAGTGGGAGTCTTCTTGGCGCTTGGGCGTTGCATCGTTGAAGCGCTCTCGGAGCACCGCGGTCTCGCCACCGGGGAGCGAAAAGCCGAGCCTCCTTCCACGTCTCTCTCTCTCTCCCCGAGATCTGTAAGAGCAGGCGTTCATCGGCATCGATCGGCGCGGAGGTCGTAGCCCTCTTAAAGCATTCTGCCGAGCGGCTCCTCTGTTCTCCCGGAGACGGAGACAGCTGTCGGGGGGTCGCCTCGTGAATGTTCAACGCAACCGTCTCTCTCGCCCAGCAGAGCCGTGGGCCTCGCTCCTCACACTTTAATTTCTTCTTCGTCGGTTACAAGAACTCGCGGAAAAGTAAAAGTTTCCCAGAATTCGGTAAAATATCTTTCACGAGGAGGCGGGGGGGGGGGGGGGGGGAAGCGGCCACGCGCCGTTAACCAGCGGCAAGTCGACTCCCCCCAAATGAAATTGGGGATGAAATGAAGCAGAGCGGCGTTATCAACGGTGAATCAACAAATAAACGCATTTAAACAGACATAAAATGAACACACAGCGGGGGGAACTACGGGGATTTTAATACGTCTTGCGCCGCACCGGGGGGCCGGGGAGGGAAGCCATCGCCAAACCTGCGCCTTTCCCGGGTTTCCACAGTTAAGGGAACGCAATCAGACACACGATCGCGCGTCGACGGGGTTATATTTCGCGTGCCTTTCATTTCGGCTTCGGAAAATAAAACATCACATAATTGCCAAACCAAATTATGCGGACTGCGGGGAAATATGAATTATTATACGTCAGCCGCTCTCATTTCACGGCTGATGGAGTCGGTGCGTTTACGTGGGGGGGGGGTGTACCTGCCCTCGCTTATTCTAATCCAAGAATAATAGCGGCGCTCCCCTCCTTTAATTGGACATTGGTTAGACTTGACATATCAATCCCACCGCCGCGATGCCCTTTCCATGTTTCTGTAATTGAAACAGTTCTCATTTTGCGCACGCTGCTGTGTGTTGCTGTCTGCCGGGACCGGGAGCGAATTGAAATCCCCACGTCAGACGTTGGCCTTGGGGTGAGGGTTGAGGGTGAGGGTTGAGGGTGGGTGTAGGGTGGGGTTCCTGAAGGTGGGTCGGTGTCCTGCCAAGGTTACGGGACGTTTTAGCCTCCTTTAGCCCTCGTTAGCAACGCAGTGTCCAGACTGGTTTTAGTAGGCGGGTGGTGTAAAAGGGTGCAGAGAATGTACACTTCACAAAAAATATGCCGGAGAAATACATCCCATCTGATGAAACACCGTGCCGTTAAAAAAAAAGCCATTTTGCGTTCACTTTGATTGACGGGTTACAATCCGAGGGCTGCCAGAAGTCGTGGGGACGGCGCGACACTTGGGATGCAGAGGACAGCGGATGAAAGAGAGGCCCGTTGAGCTAAGCGTCCGATTCCCCACAGGAAGGCCTCTAAATGTGGTTTATTGATAAAATAAATAAAGCCGATGGGCCGTCGTCGAAGCCTGTTGAAACGGTTTAATGTTTTTCGTACGTTTCTACAAATATATTTCCTTTTTTTTATGCAGCTGGCTGGACAAAAACGCTGCGAGCAAACAGCAGGTGAACAAACAGCAGACTGTGGCAACTGTTGCGCGTCGGAAAAAAAACCACAAAACGTTCGAACCGCACTTTATGTTCGAACGTGTCTCTCTCTTTTTAGACGCGGCTCGCGATGTTGTGCCCTTTTTCCGAAGACGTTTGTTTGGGACCGGCGTCACTAAGCACCGGGACTTAACGGAAAGACAACCTCGCTTCTCGTCAATTTGAATCTGTGTCTCACGGAAGTCACCAAGTCAACATGTTGAGAATGAGACGGGGATGTGATAGAGAGGGGGACAGGAGAGATGGCCGGGGGGGGGGGGGTTGTAATAGATGTGGATGTAATAGAGAGAGGGAGAGAGATGTAATATAGCATTAGAGAGTGGGGGGGGGGGGGTGGAGGAGAGAGGATGTAATCGAGATGCTGTAGAGAGAGAGTTGTCATTTCTCCAGGGTCATTAATCATCGCAAGACTCCGACGTTCTGTTTCCTCAACCCCACATTAAAGGCATTAAAGGTCTTTTATGTACTCATCCATCAAGCCACCACTTTTAACATTCATCCTGCCATCCGTGTGTTTATTCGTCAATACATCCATCGTTCCATCCATCCATTCATCCATCCATCCATCCATCCATCCACCCCTTTGTCCATCTGTTCCCGTGTCCATTTGTTCTGGCGTTCATCCAAGCATCTATCTCTGCATCCATCCATCCATCCATCCATCTGCACCCAGCTATCCATCACGTCATCCATCCATCCATCAATCCATCCATCCATCCATCCATCCATCCATACACCAAGGACTCACAATGTACAAGTATTTTTCAGAATAATCATGAATTGCCTGCCATCTGTCTGATATTATAATAATTCCAAGGGCCCAAAGCTATTTTGGAACTGAAGGAGACATGGATAGCGAGGAGAGAGAGAGAGAGACAGAGAGGGCGACGGAAGGCATAAAGATGACGATTATAGAGAAAGACAGTTTGAAAACAAGAAAGAAAAAGACCAAGAACAATTGAAAGAGACAGAAATGGCTGGAAAGAGAAGGATGTTTAACCGGCAGTTTAATTACAGTTTATATGAAACAATGAGGACAGAGTTCTGGTTGAGCCTGTAAGCTTCTGGGAGAAAATCCTGCACGATGTTAACAGCGAGCAGCCCAGCCCTGCGGTGGCACCACCGTCAACAGCACGATAACAACTAGCATACGGAGATTTGCGTGTGTGTGTGTGGCATCTGTGTCTGTGTGTGTGTGTGTGTGTGTGTGTGTGTGTGTGGTGTGTACTAGTGTGCGTGCGTCCACCTGGGGTGTGTACACCTTGGTTCCCCTCGGCGTACCCGCCTGCATCTCCCTGTTGAGAAGCCGTTGAGCAAACGCAGCCCCGGTGTATCAGGAGACCCGAGTCTGAGCAGCCTCGCCTGACAGCACAGCTTTATTTAGGGTCCGGTGGTTTACACCTGCGTGGGCTGGAAACCGCAGCAGCAGTCCCGGTGTGTTTGATAGTGGCACCCTGTTGTCTGAAGGGGCTTAATGCGACCGAGTTTAGAGTTAGGGTGCGTTTAAACGAGGACACGGTTCCGCACCAGATCATTTTTAGAGCATTTAGGGAGTATTTAGGGAGGAGTTAAGGAGTGGCAACCCTGTAAAGATACAAGATACAAGTCATCATTGCAGCAAACACACATTGCTCTTCAAATGAACAAAATGCTTTGTTCCATTAGTTCATCAAACAACACAAAAATAATCTCACAGACAACTGTCCCCATCGAGGCGACCATCACACATAACACACACACACAGCAATCAGCATTCACAATTCATCTGAATCACTTAAAGTTGCTGTCGGTAAGATTTGAGCGTAAACTTGATGGATTTCCAATAACTAATCTGGGAAGAGATGCTCTGATTGGTCAGAAGTGAGAGGGAGGAGTCTAAAACAAAAAGGAAGAGGCCACAGGCTTTCAAATGTAAATCAAAACCAAAAGGCAGCCTCCTCAAGTGGCCAGCAATGCTATTCTGGTGGCCAGTGACTCCTGGAACGCACACAGCATGCATCAGGAATGACAGGAACACAGAGAGGGCCGGTAAATCATTTTTTTTGCCAGTCCACCGGCAAAACATTTGCTTATTTCCTGTCTGTCCAAGGGCACATGTCCAGGGAAAAATTCCCAGTACACCCCTGCCTACAGCGACAGCACATTTGAAACCAGGGATTGAATTGACGCAGCGCTTCAAATCCAGCTACTAACCTTCTCTTAAGCTGCTGCTCACGTTAGGGCGCAGAGGCAAAACGCAGCGCAGATTTACGGTTTGGTTTGGTTGGTTTTGAATATTGTGTTGTAGAGTTCTGGGAACTCTTGAGACACAGAGGATACGTTTTTCTTCCATCACTCTCTCCCTGCTTCTGTGTGGCTTCTGGCTATATCACATACAGCTGTTATCTCATTGGTCGCGCTTTGAAAGGTCAGCGGCAAACAAGGTCAAAGGTCAAAATATTTTAACATTGAGCACAGCGCACGGCGGCAAATTCGAAATTCGGGTGCTGCCGCGTCGTCAGGCGGCACCGCTCTCTCTCTCCAGAGAGAAACACAACGGCCTAGTCAGCACAGAGCGGGTTTGCCGCTGATCACGTGTAAGCACCTTTAGTCTGTGTTGTATCAGAGCCACCGACGGTAATATCGCAGCACGTTAGAGGTCTCGAGGACGCGTCTGACGGCGGAGGAAAAGATGAACGTGCGATGAGTTCATCTCGGAGCTGCAGTCACGCAACGCAGACAAGCACGCACACACACACACACACACACACACACACACACACGCAAGTCTCATAATTCAACAGACATATGGGTTACACACAACAGCTGTCTATGCGGGGACGGGGGAATGTTTTGATAAAAATGATCAACACATGGCGGCATCGGTCTTCAGTACATTTATATATTCATTTATATATTCATTTATTGCGTCAAATGTGGAAAAACTCAACTTGGCTCACTGTAAGTAAAGCCCGAGTGTATTGATTTAATGTATACCTCGCTCACCAGAGAGGTAGAGTTGATCATCTGCTGTCAATATACATTATCTAATATAGCCCTAAATATGGATAATACCACATCTATACAGATATATTCTCAACCATATAACATTTCCCAAGAGGAACAAAGTGTCTTTTCAAAGAACGTATTTGTACCGGACGCATTACCCCATATTGATTCCCCTGAACGGGCCTATGTGATCCATCCTGTATTCTTGAGACTCTAGTTTCATTTTACACATTTACAAATAATATAACAAACACAACAATCGGCTAGTAACGGGGTCAATGTTACGGTTTGGGGCCATGTACCAGTACCAGTTGTGTACCAGTACAAAGCTGACACATAGGTTTGGGTGGGGTGGGTGGTGCTGGGCTCTGGATGCTCAAATCACTAAGACGGGAGGAAAAGGGGCTTGGGGAGTTGGGGCTTTCCCTGTATGGCTCCCCTCTGGTGATGGGTGCCTCGACATTGCCGTGATACAAGAGAACGTTTCAATGCCCAGGACACAGAAGCACCGACGCCAAAGTATGTTTAGTGTAAAAAGACAAGTCACTTTATTTTATAACTAGTCCATAGAAAGTTCTTAAAAATGGTTCTTAAACTAATGGCTGTTTCCGGTAACCAGGTGAGTCGGGTGGCAGTCCTGTAGAAGACGATAACATAATAATTTTCGCAATTCTTATCGTAATAAAACCCGATAATGTAACTGTCCAATAATGTAATACATTTTCTAAACCAATAACGTAATAACCTTTTGCGCCTAATGTAATAACTTAACATTATTAGCAAGTTATTACATTATTGGCTGCTGCAGGGACCATTAGATTCTAAAATATAATTTCTTTCAATCAATCTCGCAATGTAACCATGTCTCAACCCCAAGTGTGCCAAAGCTGGGCTGTACGTTTGGAAGTGATCGGACAAAGCTGACAGGAGGTGTGGAACAAATATGACACGAATTAAAAAAAGTGATAAGGGGGGACCATTGTTTTGTTACTTTTGGCCAAAAATATTATTTTATTTCGATCCTTTGCTTTCTTAAAATTAGCTCCTAGCTTGACGGTCAACCGCCACCATGTGGACGGCCGTCACTGCTGCTAACATTTCTGTATAACCCTAACCCTAACCCTTTGTATTAACATATATTAATTACACGATTCATCTGTCATCAATCCCATAACATTGCTAAACAATATGCATGTTGTTCGTCGAGTCTAGTTTCTAGTTTTTTCGGTGATCGTTTAAAATGTGTTTTAGTAGCCGAGACTGGCCTCTGGGGGCAGTAGATATGAAAGAAAGAATAGAAAATGAATAATGGTGAATAAAGGTTTCTACATACTCCGGGAGAAGCGAGAACTTTGTTCTTGCACCCAGGGCTGCGAGAACGTTCTCGCAGCCCTGAACATTTCATACTCCGCGAGAACTCAAGTGCAGAACTCAAAGGCCCCGCCCACAGCAGCAAACTTCCCACGGCGGCGGAAAGCGCATTAACCACGCCCACTTCAAATTGACCAATCACACAATAGTTCTCGGACACGACGCGAGAACAATGTTCGGCCCGAATGATGTGTCGAGAACAAGCTGGGAGAACAAAATGACGTCATTTTGTGGGCGGGGCCCTAGGTGCGAGAAAAAAGTTATCGCTTCTCGCGGAGTATGGTTTCATTATAAATAAAATGCTTTCATAGTGAAACACATTGGGTGCATTTCATCCTGTCAATCTTGGTCACACTTTTCATACTCTAAACACATACTCAGATTTTTTATATTATGTTGTATCTTCTATATTATGTTGTATCTTCTATATTATGTTGTATCTTTTGTATTTTGGTCCGTGATAAACGACATTTCTTTCCTGTATACTGTGTATGTGGATGAATGACAACAACATGAACTTGAACATACCATTCATCAACATGAACATAGCGCTAAAAGTCAACCAATCACTCAACAAAACAAACCTCGGTGCACATTGAAACGCTCCTATTATTACTTAGTGGCACCTAAGTTCCCAGAGAACTGCAATAAAATATTATTTTAAGGCAAACACAATAATAACCTTTTGGAAACTCAGGTTTTTTTCTTGGCAGTACCCTGAGGAA
The DNA here is from genome assembly GCA_002895965.2 of Coryphaenoides rupestris. NCBI lineage: Eukaryota > Metazoa > Chordata > Actinopteri > Gadiformes > Macrouridae > Coryphaenoides > Coryphaenoides rupestris. The sequence goes on from PIJE02003865.1 coordinate 12,441, forward strand.
TAGAAAATAAAATGTCAATAACTAATTACAGAAAAAAAGCGACATTGTCATAACCTCAGAAAAATAATAGAACAGAGGCATATGATATCTCAAGGAGAAACTTGTCTGCTGCTCTCCTTGTTTTCAATAAGCAATAAGAACAAAGCGACGGAAGAAATACCCACAATGCATTTCCAGCAAACCCAGAGTTCAAACGAGTTCAAGGAGAATGACAGAATCATTTGGAGCTGGCCTCAACTTGACATGCCAATGCCAAAGCCATTGTAATCGCACATGTATCACCAGAGGTGGTGCTCGGTTTGATTTTTAGTGCTCGGGTAATCTTTAACGGCGTCGTCTCCGTCACGGCTCCTCAGCGCACGGCTTCCCCACTCTCCTCCCTGATGGTGCCCAGACCAGTGTCCCTGGTGGCTGTGACTGCCGCCCAGACTCGGCATAGCATCCCGCCCCTAGCGACGAGACACGATGACAAGATGGTTACCATAGTTACCAGACTCTGTTTAAAAACGCACAGCATGTGTTTGATCACAATCATATATATTAATGAAGCTTCCAACACATATTCTATGTACTATATGATCGATGCATATGTATTTGTAACCTTATTCCACAGTAGACCAGGTCCTCTCTGCAGGCGTCTTCCAGGAGACAATCCAGGGAGAAGCGATGAGAGAGGAGCTTGGGGACACACACACATGCACACGCACACACACACACACACACACACACACACACACACAGTTGTCATAAACAACCCAGAGCATTAGAACCACGAACGGCAGCACATATGTCCTCAATGTCAACCAAGCAATTTACTTTTATAACACCCAGTGTAACGTGGCTCTGGACACAAAAGTGTCTCCATGAAGGTTTCTCACCAGCCCACCACTCAGTGGCCGTTTGCGGGATGGGGGGGGGGGGGGGGGGGGTACTGAGACAGAAATACTTAAATGCATCACATCACACGCTAGGTACCTTGCAGACAGTGTCCTGGTCCACAGGGAGAGCTCTGAGCCAGTGGACTAAGGCCTCGTCCTCAGGGACAGAAGAGTCCATCCGAGGGGACACCAGACCATCTGCAGGGTGGAGACGAGAGCAACAGCGGACAGTAGAAGCATTTCATAAGGACAATTTGAGCGTCATTTGTTATAAATGCCACAGCCATCGGCCAGGTATTTGTGAGTGAAATGCTCTGTTTGAATATGTCTAAAATGGTAAATAGATTGCATTTATATTGAACTTGGCTCCAGCGAATTGGGGGTTCAGATTGTAATGCATCAATGGCCTATTAACATTTAATTGTACTCAAGGGCTCAGGTGAGGTGATTTATGTTACTTGGGGAGAGCTAGATTTGTCTTTCTAGCTTTGAAAATATATTTTAATGGCTCATTTTGTGATGTAGTGTGCTTGCATACAATTCCCGACAAAACCTGACAAATGCTTTGTCTGGACAGTGGGCTGAAATTCCCGGGCTATTTATTTGCCAGACAACCGTTCTACCTGCTGAGCTACACTTACTGCCGCCCTGTGTTCTGGTTGTGTTTTGGTTTCACATTTTGATTTTAGTGTGTCCAATACATCCACACGCTGAGCTAGAGCAAGAGTCACCTGGCGGGGAGGAGGAGGAGTCACCTGTAGAGGCGGCGGAGTCACCTGTAGAGGCGGCGGAGTCACCGGTAAAGGAGGCGGGGTCACCGGTAGGGGTGGAGGAGTTCTTGAGAACCTGTATCTCGTGGTGTGTCCTCTGGACGGAGGTTCTGAGGAGGTCCTGGTACTCCGTCTCCTTCTCCTTCAGCTGATGGAGGAGTCTGGGGAGGAGACACGATGTGAGGCATGATGATGATGAAGGTGTTTCCCCAACATATTTATTGGGTGGAGAGAAGAAAAAAAAGCATGTCAAATATGTAGGTTTCTCCTTTTGTGTCCGTCCCAGCTCACACAACACCACCCGCCATAGTATTGTTACTCTTACTTGTCACATTTTACTGAACTTATTCAGTACTTATTTTTACTAATCGTTTTTTTTTAACGAATTGTTTAGAATTTATGTTTCAAAAATGCGGGAGTGAATGGGGAGTAAGCATTCCATTGTACTTGTTACATTTGGCAATAAAGGAATCTTGAATTTTATTTATCTTCTTATTCCTGGTCAATGGTATTTTTGCTGACCAGCGGTACTGATGAACCAATAAACCAATAAGATGAATAATAATGAGTAATTTAATCCATGAATAAATGGGAAGGGCCAAGCCTAGCTTTGTTCTAATATCAGAGAGAAGTACTGCGCATGTCGCGTTCCAACCTTTGTGTTTCCTGCCGTAGCTCGGCCAGTTGGACGCTCAGGGGACAGGAGAACGCGAGAAGCAGGGGGGAGTCGTCACGGTGACCGCCGGGGTCGTCAACGTGACCGCCAAGGTCGTCGGCCGTCTCTGTCTGCTGGCAGGTGTCTTCTGGCACCACCTGCTGGACAGAGGGGGGGACTGCGAGAAGCTCCTTGTACGGGGGAGCGGTGATGTCATCGGCCTCAAAGGACGACTGGAGCTGGAGCTTCAACTCTACAGGAGGGAGGGAGGGAGGGAGGGAGAGGGGGAGGAAAAGGGGAGATGGGGTGAATGTGTACCGGGTACAAGGGTGAATGTGTACTGGGTGACGGGGTGAATGTGTACTGGGTGACGGGGTGAATGTGTACTGGGTGACGGGGTGAGTACCTGGCAGTAGTACAGTGATGGCCTCCTGAACCGCTTGTCTCAGCAGGTTGTCCAGAGCGAACATCCAGTGAGGTTTCACCTGCTGCTGTCGGAGCACCTTCTTTACCTGGACAGGTAGGAACAGATCTATTATAACTCGTTCTACACCTGGACAGGTAGAACCAGATCTATTATAACTCATTCTACACCTGGACAGGTAGAACCAGATCTATTATAACTCATTCTACACCTGGACAGGTAGAAACAGATCTATTATAACTCGTTCTACACCTGGACAGGTAGAAACAGATCTACTTTAACACCTTATTGTCAGGATAACTATAATTCAATTCAATTCTATTCAATTTTATTTGTATAGCCCTGAATCACAAGACAGTCTCAAAGGGCTTTACAGGCCAGATTATTATGGGCCAAGTGATTTATGACACCCCCCTAGCCCCGCCCCCCTAAGGGCAAGAAACGACTCCCTTAATTAACAAGGAAGAAATCTCGAGGAGGACCCTCAGAGTGGGGGATCCCTCCTTCCAGGGATGGTTCAGAGTGCAATGGGTGTCAAATAACCCTATAACCCTCTCACACACTCATACAACATAGCAATATTATATATATAAGTTTAAAATCCCACTTTTAAATCCTAAATATAAGAATATAAGAATCATCTACATTCTACAATTACTTATGAGAAAACTCCTTAAAAGCTATGTATAGCTATAATCACAACACAATGTGATGACAACCTTCTTCCTCACTTGGCTTATTGCTCCGATTTAATTTTTTTCAATGTGATCCTCATTAAAAGTGAATTTCCTTTTTAAAACTCACTGCATCTTGGAAGCTGAACAGCACCACCTGCAGGCTGTTGGGCGGGACTGCGGCCGAGGACAGCGAGGCTCTGAGATCCAGCAGGCTGCTGCTTAAGCTCTTCCTGTCTGGGGAGCGGATGTGCTCGCTCAGGGAGCCAATCAACAGCGAGATATGATCTGCGGTCAGTGACGATCCCTCACCATGCTTAAAAAAAATAAAGAAATACTTTTATTTGTGAACATTATTATTTAATTGTTTTGGGATTAGCGATGAATGTGAGTTAAGCATAGTGTAATCCTACTTAAGAGTACGTTATATATATATGGGCTGTGGCTACAAAAATATTTGTAGCCACTGCCAGGGCAATAACATTTTCAGTTTTATCTAGTTAATTCCGGGAGTGCTCCGAATTAACGGACCGACCCCCATCAGAACCTCAAATTAACGGACCCCCCCCCCATCAGGAAGCGCAAATTAACGGACCCTCCCCCCCATCAGAACCGCGAATTAACGGATCCCCCCCCCCCACCAGAACCGCGAATTAACGGACCCCCCCCCCCCCCATCAGAACCACACCTCTATCTCTCTCTCTCTCTCTCTCTCTCTCTCTCTCTCTCTCTCCTCTCTCTCTCTCTCTCTCTCTCTCTCTCTCTCTCTCTCTCTATCCCTCTCATCTCTCTCTCTCTCTGAAGACAAGTCATTAGCGTTGTCAGCATTTACCATCCGGCCTGCTTACTAATAAAGTTACAGACATTGAACAGGAGATGGGTACCATGGGCAGGGCGTCCTGGACGTGCGCCACCACGGTGGCGATGTAGTCGGTGAGCACGCGGTGCAGCGTGGCACGCCGCTCGCTGTCCTTGCGGAGCAGGAAGAGACCCGGGTTCTCCCCCGTCACCGCCGGGCTGCTGGGGTCTGCGGGGGAGTCGTCCGTGGTCCTGACCACCAGGGGGAGACAAAGAGAGCCACACTGAATTGTTGCACTTGTGAACTTTCAGTGTTTTAAGTACCGTATTTTTCAGACTATAAGGCGCACTTAAAATCCTGTAATTTTCTCAAAAATCGACAGTGCGCCTTATAATCCGGTGCGCCTTATGTATTAACCTCGAACCGATTTTATGTGGTACACGGCGCTCAAAAATCTGTCAAGCCGCACCGCTTGATGGATTGTCGGCGCATTACGGCTACCGCGGCGTAATACTTGATGGATTGTCGGCGCATTACGGCTACCGCGGCGTAATACTAGCCTTGCGGAGTAATACGTACTGTGCTTCAACATACCGGTAATACTTGATGGATTGTCGGCGCATTACGGCTACCGCGGCGTAATACTTGATGGATTGTCGGCGCATTACGGCTACCGCGGAGTAATACTTGATGGATTGTCGGCGCATTACGGCTACCGCGTAATACTTGATGGATTGTCGGCGCATTACGGCTACCGCGGAGTAATACTTGGATGGATTGTCGGCGCATTACGGCTACCGCGGCGTAATACTAGCCTTGCGGAGTAATACGTACTGTGCTTCAACATACCGGTAATATTATGGTGTGTGTACAAGGATGAAGATGAAGAATTTGATGGATTTGTGGATGAGGAATGAACTGAAAAAGTGAGTGTATTGTTTTGTATTTTATGTGTTACAACTGAACAATGTTGAGTTATTGTGTGAGTTGAAAAAAGTTCGATTTATCTGACTGTTTTGTGTTGCTTAATGCGCCTGTTTTGTATTTTATGTGTTACAACTGAACAATGTTGAGAGTTATTGTGAATGAGTTGAATAAAGTTCGATTTATCTGACTGTTTTGTGTTGCTTAATGCGCCTTATAATGCGGTGCGCCTTATAATCCGGTGCGCCTTATGTATGAAAATAGACCCGTTCATTGACAGTGCGCCTTATAATCCGGTGCGCCTTATAGTCCGAAAAATACGGTATTTAATTACAAAAATAGGGAGAGAGTGTGCATATAGGTGAGAGGTAGAGAGAGAGAGAGAGAGAGAGAGACAGACAGACCGACAGACCGATCGCTTTGGGTGCAAAAGAGCAATATAAAGTATTTAACAAGATAAATAAGACATAAATAAGAAATACATTTAAGAAGGAGGAGGAGGAGAAGGAGGAAGATTTAAGTTAAACGTTCAAGATGGACAAGCGGGTATGAGGTTAGAAATGGTTGACTTCTGTGTGGTAACGGTTTTTCCGGTGGTAAAGGATCTATCAGAAAGAGGACGAGGGTTAGTTTAATAAGATAAATTAAAATATGACTATATTTAGTATGTTTCAGATGACTCATATAAGAAGATTATAAAAGATTATATTCAATGGAATCAGATGATGTTATATACTGAAGGAAATTAGATTAGAGTCATAACGTGAACAGGAAGTCGCGTGTCCTCACAGCAGGAAGCTGTTGGTGGTGGGCGGGCTCCCAGTGGCCTCGTCGTCGCGCAGGGCGGAGCCGGGCCGCCGGAGGTCCAGGGAGCAGGAGAGGTCCAGAGAGTCCACAGAGTCGGTGTCCTCCACGTAGATGGTGATGGGGACGGAGATGCCCGCCGGACGGTCCACCGGAGAGCCCGCGGGCCCGCGGCCCGGAGCGAGGGATTAGAGTCATAACGTGAACAGGAAGTCGCGTGTCCTCACAGCAGGAAGCTGTTGGTGGTGGGCGGGCTCCCAGTGGCCTCGTCGTCGCGCAGGGCGGAGCCGGGCCGCCGGAGGTCCAGGGAGCAGGAGAGGTCCAGAGAGTCCACAGAGTCGGTGTCCTCCACGTAGATGGTGATGGGGACGGAGATGCTGCGGTGGAAGTCGGCTGTAGGACGGACACACACACACACAACACACACACACACACACACACACACACACACACACACACACACACACACACACACGTTACATTTCTATCTTCTGAAGAGAGAGAGGTTTTAGAGATTTTAGAATAGATAGACTTTAATAGGCAACGGTTAGACTGGGTCCGGGACAGGATGGCAGATGACAGGATAAGAGAATCAATATATAGAGTCAATTAACATGGAAATAAATGTTAATTAGTGTTAACGGACAGCAACAGAAGGAAGTGGCATGAGGAGGAGTGAGGAAGTGGGGCAGGAGACATGGGGAGGAGACGTGGGGAGGAGAGGAAAATACATAGGGAGGAGAGAAGGAGACATGGGGAGGAGAGGAGGAGACATGGGGAGGAGACATGGGCAGGAGACATGGGGAGGAGACATGGGGAGGAGACATGGGGAGGAGAGAAGGAGACATGGGGAGGAGAGGAGGAGACATGCGGAGGAGATATGGGGAGGAGACGAGGAGACATGGGGAGGAGAAGGAGACATGGGGAGGAGAGGAGGAGACATGGGGAGGAGACATGGGGAGGAGAGGAGGAGACATGGGGAGGAGAGGAGGAGACATGGTGACGAGGAGTGAGGAAGTGGAGGAGGAGACATGGGGAGAAGGAGGAGACATGGTAACGAGGAGTGAGGAAGAGGAGGAGGAGGGGGGGGAGAAGAGGAGGAGAGAGGGGAGGAGGGAGGAGAGGGGAAGGGGGGGGAGAGGAGGGACGAGATGGTGACGAGGAGTGAGGAAGTAGGAGCGAGAGACATGGGGAGGAGAGGAGGAGACATGGGGAGGAGATGTGAGGAAGTAGGAGGAGGAGACATGGGGAGGAGAGGAGGAGACGAGAGGAAGTGGAGAAGGAGACATGGGGAGAAGACGTGAGGAAGTAGAGAGGGAAGAGGCCTGAGGAGGAGGAGGAGGAGGAGGAGGAGGAGGGGGAGAGGCCACCTCACCAGAAGGGCACTCCTTGGGCTCCTGCTCCAGTGGGAGGCGGCGCCGTCTCCTGGAGGAGCGGAGGAAGGGGTCTTTGAGGAGCTGTGCGGCGGTGGCCCGGTTGTCGGGCTCGGGTTCGAAGCAGCCCATGATGAAGGCCTTGGCCTGGTCCGACATGCTCTCCGGTACCCGCGGGTGGATCTTAAACATGCCCACCTGGACAGGACATTTTATTACGTTTATTTTATAAAAGTAATACATTTTTTCTTTTCTATTTTATTGTATTTTTATTACATTTAAATTTTAATAGTAATTTTTTTTTATTTTATTCTTGTATTTTTTACTTTATTTTATTTCATGGGAAGGGGGCTTCACTCCTAAATTGTGAATGTGTCAATTTTGCTAAATCTTTTCCTTTGTTCGACAAACTGTCATCAACAATTAGACTTGTAGACAGAAAGAACTTAAGAGATGGTGGCCTGTGTGTCAGATATGCAGACAGACAGGCCAACAACAGAGTCAGTGAGACAGACAGGCAGGCAGGCAGGCAGGCAGGCGGACCTTAAACATGGCGGCCTGGGGGCTGCCCAGCTCGTGGAAGGGCGGTTTCCCGGTAGCCATCTCAATGATGGTGCAGCCCAGGGACCAGATGTCGGCCGGCTTGCCGTAGCCCCGCGGGCCCTGGTCGATGATCTCCGGAGCCATGTACTGCAGCGTGCCTGTTGGTGCCCGGACACCAAAGTATCACACACCAATACAAGGTACTAGGATGGGAGGAGGTAAGAGGAGGAGGAGGAGGAGGAGGTAAGAGGAGGAGGAGGGTGTACCCGTGAAGGTCTCTGTGCAGGGGTTGATGCCCGCCAGGCGCTTGGATGTCCCGAAGTCGGAGATCTTAAGGATACCGCTGTAGGTGTTGATCAAGACATTATCTCCCTAGGAGAGCACACACACACACACACACACACACACACACACACACACACAGTCAGCGACGCAGGAGGAGAGAACATAACAGGAGAGGAGAGGAGAGAACATAACAGGAGAGGAGAGGAGAGAACATAACAGGAGAGGAGAGGAGAGAACATAACAGGAGAGGAGAGAACATAACAGGAGAGGAGAGGAGAGAACATAACAGGAGAGGAGAGAACATAACAGGAGAGGAGAGGAGAGAACATAACAGGAGAGGAGAGAACATAACAGGAGAGGAGAGATCATAACAGGAGAAGGAGAGATCATAACAGGAGAGGAGAGATCATAACAGGAGAGGAGAGAACATAACAGGAGAGGAGAGGAGAGAACATAACAGGAGAGGAGAGAACATAACAGGAGAGGAGAGGAGAGAACATAACAGGAGAGGAGAGGAGAGAACATAACAGGAGAGGAGAGGAGAGAACATAACAGGAGAGGAGAGGAGAGAACATAACAGGAGAGGAGAGGAGAGAACATAACAGGAGAGGAGAGGAGAGAACATAACAGGAGAGGAGAGATCATAACAGGAGAGGAGAGAACATAACAGGAGAGGAGAGGAGAGAACATAACAGGAGAGGAGAGAACATAACAGGAGAGGAGAGGAGAGAACATAACAGGAGAGGAGAGGAGAGAACATAACAGGAGAGGAGAGGAGAGATCACAACAGGAGAGGAGGGGACAGAGCAGGACAGGTATGTGGTCCTTGAGACGACAAGGCCCCACCTTGATGTCTCTGTGGACTATCTGGTTGTCATGGAGATAGCGGAGGCCCTGGAGGATCTGTTTGGTGTAGAAGATGACGGTGGCCTCGTTGTCCTTCAGAGGACCCCACTTGGAGCGCAGCAGAGACGACAGGCTGCCTGGAGGAGGAGGAGGAGGAGGAGGAGGAGAGACATGAGTCAGGAGGAGGAGAAGGCGGAGAGAGGACCCCACTTGGACCTCTTCTCTGTTCTGGCACCGCGGTGGTGGAATGAGCTCCCGGCTGACGTCAGGACGGCAGAGTCACTCACCAGCTTCCACAAGAGACTCAAGACCCACCTGTTCAGAGTTCACCTGCATGACCCCCTCCCTCATCCTAACCCGCCTTGTACGTCTTGGCATTATTAATAGTACTGAGCATTGTTTAGCATATTGTATGTTCTTAGATGTTGGTTAATACACTCAGAATGGCACTTCTGCTCTTATCCCAGCTATTAGGGTTAGCAATTATGAAAGTTGTTCTATTAACCTTGCAATTATGAATGCTTGAAACCTGTTCTATTCTTATCTTTATGTACCACAGGATATATTGTCTTGTCTGTCTCTTTCAACAAATGTACTCTGCCAAACGCCCTCAATGTAAATGTATTGAGCACAGCAGCGACAACAGGCTGCCTGGAGGAGGAGGAGGAGGAGAAGACATGATTCAGGAGGAGAGACATGAGTCAGGAGGAGGAGAGAGGAGTCACCGCAGAGCCAGGATCTCCCATCCAGAGTGACAAGAGGAGAGGAGGAGAGAAGGAGGAGAGAGGCGGAGACGCATGGAGGAAGAGAAAGTACAAGACTAAAAGGAGGAAGGAGAGAGGAGATGAAGGAGAAGCATAGGATGGAGAGAATTGAGAGAGAAGTGAGAAGTGAAGAAAGGAAACACCGTAGCAGTGACCAATCACAGAGCGACCTAAAGATCACATGTTATTAAGTGGGCATGATAATGGCTGACTACCACAATATATTCCTTAAAATATGTATTTATGTCGTAGCCATGGTGACGTACGCCAAGATACATTTCGCAATCAATGCTGAATATCAGGCAGTTTTCAACAGTTACAAGTTTTCAGCTCTAGGTGGCAGCAACCTCAATGCTATGGAAGTGTGGTGCCAATTGTATGTTTATAAGCACAGAAATAAAACGATGATACAGATTAATATATTAGAAAAAAGTTACACCAAAACAGAGCTTCTTTATAAACGGAGAGATGTTCAAATAACTTCAATGTCTTCAATGGCCTCAATTCAGCTTTGAATGTCAAATCCACTTTCAGATATTTTTGCATTTTGATGGCGGATGGAAACTTTGCCAAGTATACACACACACACACACACACACACACACACACACACACACACACACACACACACACGGCACATAATACACAAACCCGCATATTCAAGAACCCACACACAAACACACACATATACAAGTACATGTATACACATATACAAGTACAAAATTCTAGGAACCAAGCTATTCCCACACACACACCACACAACACCACACACACACACACAACACACACACACACACACACACACACACACACACACACACACACACACACACACACACACACACACACACACACACAGTATCACATTACAACACGAATACCTCTGTCAGTCTGTGGGCAGCCCGCAGGTAAACAGTTTTTTTGTATACAGTCTACGGTGTAAACAGGGACCGCCCCCCCCCTACTGGACAGCAGAGGCATTACACTCGACTGGCCTGTCGACAGGCTGTTCCCACGATACATGAGAAATATTTTGTCCTGGTAAGGTTGAGTTGTGAGCTCAGATAGTATCAACATTGGGCTACGTTGTGTAGCGTTAGAGGTGGTTAGGTTTACGTTAAGATTAGGTATTAGGTTATTTTATCAGGTTAGAGATGGTCAAGTATAGGTATTTATTGACTGTAAACAGCTTCTGTATTGCAGCCACTATATGTGAAAGTGTCCCCTGAACACCTGCAGAATTTTTACATTATTTACAGACAGCATGTCAACCGTGACCTCTGACCTCCGGGCACCTCCTCCATGAAGATCTTGATGAAGCCGGCCTGGCTGACGGAGCCCAGGTACTGGACGATGTTGCGGTGCTTCAGGCGCTTGTGGAGCGCAATCTCCTCGTGCAGCGGCTGGGAGTACCTGGACACAGGGCCCGGGGAAGCGTAGTGGTTAGGGTGTTGGACTCCCACAGACACTGGGTTCGAACCCAGATGTCTACCTGTAGGCATCATCTAAGATGCCTAAACCCTACTGGCTCCTTACTCCTATTCATCAATTCTGCCCCTATTGGCAAGTCCAGAATGCCATTCTCTTCAGACAAATGTGCAGTTTCCAATGGGATAACTCAAAAGACAACCACCTAAAGTGTAAGTGAACCTGTTTAAGATAAGATAAGATAGACATTTTCTTAAGCTAGCTTGTGAAAGTGATGTTGTATAAGAAATGCAGACATTATACTATATGTGTGACATTAACTGCTGCCCGGATAGAGCACCACGCACACACACACACACACACACACACACACACCTTAACACCTTAACACCTTCCACGTCACCAAAAGAACGCAACTTGAGTTCAGAGCAGAACACAAAATTCTGAAACTGGTTGATGGAGACTGGCAATAAACCTCGGATTTTACCCCCGTGCAGCCCTGAAAAGCCATCTCAATGGATGAAAATGTCAAATATAATGCCTCGGAAATGTCCCAAAAAAATGTCCCCGACTATTTATGTGAGCTCACTCATGCTAACAAAAGAAATACGCCCCCTTGCGCCCCCTACTGGCCAGCTGAGCAGCCGCCCGAGATGGGAGATGAGATGTTAGCCCCAGGAGTGGAGCGGGAACTAAGATGACCCCCGAGACGCCGGGGTTTGCCAGAAGTCTCCCCAACATGGAGCGGAGGAAACATCTGGATCGAGATCAGTTTTAGATTCTCCCAGACGTTCCACATGCCAAACATGACATTGAAAACAAACAGAAATAAACTGGAAGTATACAGCTCCAGCTCCTACTAAATACTCCAAGAGCACGATTACCATCGATCCCACACGCAATATTTACTTCTGTGTACTTCCTCCTGCCTTGGTTACCGGAGGTGCACAGTGACATCATTATCTGTCTCTGTAACCGCTCAACCAACAAAATGATCAGTCTCTGTATCTGTACTCAGATGTACGACCGGAAGTGGGTGTGGTTTACACTGGAAGTCACGTGAAATTGGACATTCTTTTTTTCATTAGTTGCAAATGCAATTGTCCTTCCTGCAAAGCGTCAAATACAGATTTGACAGATTGCATGAAGATTGCTCATAGATATCCTGTGACGCATTGACGAGTCTCTCGAGGGTTTCATAAGAGCACTCTAACCCTAGACCTCCGATTTTGGGGGCTTTTGTCTGCAACTTCCAAAAAACTCAGTGTGAATTAGGCATTCGTGAAATCAAAGTCTGATGCTGCAAACAGAATGGATGTGTGTAGAAGAAATAATGGTTAATCCACAGTCAGTCATGAGGCAGACTTTTTTCCCCCTGAATAATAACATGCATATCCGGGTAGAATGATTATTTCGCATTTCGCATTATCTGTGGTTTCCCAAATAACGTATTCGTATTCGGATGCATCCCTATTGGTTACTTAATAAACTGTCCATTTTTGACTGACTTTAGAGACAGACGTAGTGGTGGTGAAAGGTGGCTGGAAGGTATTAGGTTAATAATACTCAAGATGGCTAGAAGAGGGATAAGGTTAGATATACATCAAGATGGCTAGAAGAGGGATAAGGTTAGATATACATCAAGATGGCTAGAAGAGGGAATACGTCAGATATACTTCAAGATGAACGGCCTTACGAGCTGTCCTTCTCTGGGACCTCCTTGATGGCGATCCGTACTTGGTTACTCAGGTCACGGCCCGCGTAGACCACCCCATAGGTCCCCTTCCCCAGAACCACCTTCTCCCCCTCCTCGTTGGTCTCGTAGATGTACTGAGAAGGACAGAGAGGGAGAGAGGAGACCAGAGGAGGAGAGAGGAGTGGAGAGGAAAGGAGGAGAGAGAAGGAGGGAGAAGAGGAGGAGAGGAGAGCCGAGGGGGGAGAGAGGAGGAGAGGAGAGAGGATAGCAAAGTGGGAGAGAGGAGAGGAGGGGAGAGGAGACCAGAGGAGGACAGAGGAGAGAGGGAAGAGGAGGGGAGAGGAGACCAGAGGAGGAGAGACGAGACCAGAGGAGGAGACCAGAGGAGGAGAGAGGAGAGAGGATGGTTAAGATCTTCCTGGGAATGGGGAGGAACCCGGCGAGTAACAAGCAGGAGCATTCCCCAAACAGACAGGAGTCGTAGAACATGGGATTCCCTCAGAACCGAGACCTGGAGGGTGGAAGTTCTCACCTCCAGAACCTCTCCAGTGAGGCGCTCCTGGTCCTGGGCTGGAGCCAGGGTGGACTGCAGCAGAGAGTTGACCAGCTCACAGAACCTGACAGAGACAAGTAGACACCACCCTTTGCTGAAGGACTATAGACTTCATGACAAAACCTCCATCTCACATACAATGAAATGTTGGAAAATCCTGAGGTAGGTTTTTGCCTGGTGGGGTTTGATTGGTTGTCCATTGAGGTCCTACCAGGTTTGGGCTCCAGACCTGCAAATGGGGGCTTTAACTTTAAAAACCCTGGAGGTTTCTCACCCTTTGCAGTGCAGCGGGGTGGGGAAGCAGAGCTGGAAGTCGTCTGAGTTCTGGTGGACAAACAGAAAGCAGCTTCTCTCGTCGTTCTTAGAAACACTGAGGAGGAGGAGGAGGAGGCGAGGAGGAGAAGGAGATGGTGGATCCATTACAAAAAGCTCAACTTCTGAGCTTAGCAGTGCTAAAACCCACAAGGACACACTGTATATCCGAGTGGCAGCATAGGTCTATGATCTGCTTCTGACTCGGAGAGGAGGGAATCAGGATTCTGGTTGGAATTTGCCCACAAAGTATGATATGATTTGCATGCATGGGAATCTCCAGAATTCTCCTTCCTTCCCCTAAATCTGGATTGTACATTTGGCAGGATTATTTATTATGAAGTGCCGTCAACGGCTAACATTACTGGTCCCGAACATGAAACTATGCATTTACATATGTACAGTGAGTTGTAGTATCCACTCTTTCTGCCCTCCCAAATTGCGATTGGGCCAAATCCCCGGAGACCAGACTGGAAATCTAATCTCAGACGGGAAAAAAAATAGCTGGAACCTTTGCTGAAGTTTTGCTCGGGCTGGCTCATCCACGGTTGCCATGGGAGTCAATCGGCAACAGGCCAACAGGGAGCAGGCCAACAGGGAGCAGGCTGTGTGACGATACCGCCTTGGCTCAAGCACTCTCCTTACAATATGCTCCCATGCAATCCAAATATGATTCAGGAATTTAACAGCATTCAAATGAAGTTTTTCTTCAAATTAAGTATATTTGTGTGCCTTTATGGACAGGACAGACAGGGAAATCGGCTTGTAGAAGAGAGGGAATGACATGTAGCACAGGAGGACCACCGTCGGGATTCAAACTCGGGTCGCTGCAAGGCGCACGAGCAAGTTGAGTCACCGTGCCGCCCCCACAAATTAAGTATTTCTTCGTGTTTTTATCTTAAATATGTTTTTCCGTGAAACGTTCTGCTGAACTGAACACTTTCCTTTATTATTACCGTGATCATCGTCGTCGTCGGGTACTCCGGATATCCAAGAGCGATTAAAACAACAGTGATAACAATGGAAACCAGTCTGTGTTGACATTTCACACGGTGAGTGTGCGCAGGTGATGTCAGGTGCTTTAGGTAAACAGCACCGACGCCGCCGGCTCCGACCGAGTCCCGAGTCCACAGGACTAACCGCGTGTGTGCCGAGCGCAGGTCATTGTCCGGAGAAATCCAGAGCGACTAGATCCTGCTCTACGGACTCCGGTGTGGTAGGCGGTGGCAAACGATAAGAAGAAGAAGGATTCACAAGCAAACGTTGACGCTCTATTTCTTTTATTGATACACATTAAAACACCCGAGTCGTTTCTTGTCCTTAGTGGGGCTATAGGGCGAGGGGGGTGTCATAATCACATGGCCCATAATCACATGGCCTGTAAAGCCCTTTGAGACTGTATTGTGATTCAGGGCTATACAAATAAAATTGACTTGACTTGACATTCATGTTAATTTAAATGTTTAATGACATTAATGTTTAATAAAGCGGTTCTATTGCAACTTGCTTTTCCTTTCCAGCCCATACTGTATATGACGCACATCGGCAGATCATATCAGCTGTCCGGATGTCTCACATCGTAAAGTCAGTGATATTGCTGTGTGCACAATTATGCAATATACTTTTGAAACACGCATACTATTTTGTTTGTGGTTGGAATTCCGTTTCATTTAATCTTCAACGGTTAGAATACAACCATTGTAGGGGTGTGATGACTGCTTTCTCACAACTTTGCTTTTGGGAGGCCGTGGGGCAGTGGGTGGGTGGGGGGGGGGGGGGTTGAAGAACGGTTCATTTGTTGACCACTTGGGATTGAAGAGGTCAACAGATTACATGCTGAACACACACTCTTCATACTCTGCCACAGTTTTGCGCACACACCGCTGGGCCTAACCACAAGTAGCCCGGTCCAAAGAACAAGAGGGCAAAGGTCGAAGGCACGGAAGCTCATTGATCGGTTGGTAATCGCTGACGGCAACCACTGAATGCTCGATGCAAACCACAACATATTTAGTGCCCGGTAAATATTTATATTTTCTCATGTTACTATAAGTATTGGTTGTTAAGTAACTGTAATTGCCAGACCATCTATTTCTATTGTTTATTTATGTTTTGAGTAAGGGGCAGGCAAAATAAGACTTTCTTCTCCCTGCTCCTTTTCGGTCATGGAATGTACAAATCGAGATGTGTTTTGATCGCTTTTTGTTTTGTTTTTTCTGGAGTTGTACATGACCATGAGGGGAATAAATAAAAACTAGAAAATACAATTTCTGAAGAAATTGCGGTGTGAATGCTGTGTGTTGCTATTTGGAGCCCCTGGAACGCTTCTGCTGCAGAACGGGTCCAAGAGTTGAAGAGCTTGAAGGTGGGTGAATACGAAGACTGCTTGAAACAAAGTGTCATATCTTGCATATTTTAAATGGGATTTGAATGTGTATTACTAGCTATAATGTATGAAAGGTGTAGAACAGTTATACGTTTGAATGAGGTTTGTAGCTGAAAGTATGAATGAGTAACGAAGAGTTGAAAAGCTTGAAGGTGGCTGAAAAAACTGACTTTTTGGTGGGGACTCCTGTCACTCCGAGGCTCATAAATCCAAAAGTATAAGTCTGTTTGTTTCCATAGTTACATTTCTGTGACCGTCACCGTTTCCTACGTTTTGATGTATAAATTATGTATGTGGAGTTAATATTGTGGGCAGGATGGCAGTTTGAAAAATATAAATCTTTTTATTTTTCATCTGCTCTACACTCTAGCGGTGACATCACCCGCTCTGACCAGCACAATACACACCATGTTAAAGTGTCTGAGGAGCTGAAAAATCTATTAAGTTTGAAATGTGATTGTGTAAAAAGTTGAATGGAGTTTCTACCTGAATGTATGAATGAATGGAAGAGGTTGAATATGAGTGGGTTTGGAAAGATGTTGAACATCCCATTCATTCAATGGGGAAAAATTGCTAGAAAATGTTGAATATTTCAGAAAGTATGAAGGGTATCAATAAGAAATAGCAATCGATTTCTAATTGAGCTGAATCTTTTAAACTTTGAACGGAGTTTTCTACGTTGAAAACTGTGGGAGGAGATAGCCGGCAAAAAAACCAGGGGTGGGAATAATTAAAAAAATAAAAATAAAAATAACTTGGCGATAAACATATGGTGTGAATGCTTTCAGCATTCACACCAATGAAATTAAATTAATTAAAAGTACCAAACAGGAAAATTATATACGTTACCTTATGGTGGAATACTATAAAATGCAAAAAACTATTACTACGTAGTAAACGCCGGCTAAACAATGAATTATGTGTAAAACCAATAATAATGTTAAATATAATCGTGAAAAATATTACCTGACTACACGGATGGCAGAGGCAGGGAAAGACCACCGGTGAAGGACCTTTCTGTGGAAGAAAGCAGAAGACAACACATGAATCCACACACACACACACAGAGACAGGACAGCACACACAGACACAGACACACACACACACACACACACTACCTCTAGCGGTGTGACGTGTTGCAGCTGGATGGTGCGACTCTCGTCCTCCTCGCTCACGCTCACCACCGCCGGCTGCAGCAACTTGCTGGGCTCCAGGATGAGGACCTGACAGAGGACAGCCACACTCTCGCTTTAGACATGAGACCCAGCAAAAAAACACACAAAACACAGGTTCCAGGGTGGTAACGGTGGTCCGAACACATCCTTTAAGGAGATATTTTGCTTTTAGACTTTGACGGTTGAAGGATAACTTATCAACCTTATCTTCATCTATCCACGTGAGGGATACAGTGTGAGAATTGGATGACGTCAATTGTGTCACCCGAGAGGTCTGGGTGACAGGCAAGATGACCTTTGTTAATTTGCATATTCTACGCACATTGCAATGATGCAAAGCCAGTTGAACGGTTGGCAAAAGTCTCTTTAACGATGTTAGAGACATATCTTGGTAAAACTAACTCTGCAACCTTTGTACAAATGACTATGAACTAACTGCTTTTGTACAAGCAATTCTAACTCTTAGTAGACCGGGTCTTACGGGGCAGCGCTCGGTGGAGACGGTGGGCTTGCAGGCCTGGAGGTGGAGCTCCATCCAGAAGTTGACCGTGTCCTGCTTGGCGGAGCGGACCTCCGGCAGCTTGGCAAAATGTCTGTAGATGATGTAGGTCTCCATGATGGACACCACATACCTGGGGCCACACAGGTATGACGGCAACCCGTCCATCACAAAACAGAACAAAACACAACAGATCCATCTCAGAAAGGTGTGTCTGCTGTGGGGGGGGGGGGCACTCCTGAAGATACTCCTGATTAAACCAGTCCTGATGATGAGGATGATGTCCCTGCTTCACAGAACACCGAGGCCCATAACGCAATGGCGCAACATACATCTAACAGTGGGGCAAATCTTAGGAGCCATCGGTCCATCTGTAAGACTCACACATTGTCACACAGTCATCTTAGTTTCTCTCAATGTTGCAGCCAATACTGCATTGTTTATACTGCTTAAAGTTGCAATAACGGCACCTAATCAAGTCAAAAACTGTAAAGACATGTTTACCAAACTTTCAATAGAGCTTTCTCAATCCACATTTATGCGTCTGTAGTTGACGTGTAGTGTCCCCTTACCCAATGTATTACACTAGATATAAAGCAGGATCAAGCCGATTCAAGAAGAAGAAGACTAGGTTTAATTGTACAGATAATGCTGAGAGTAAATTCAGTAATCTCATATCATTTTATTTCAATTCAGTTGTATAGTTTCTAAGATTTTATGATGTACTCATGCCCACACAAGCATTGGAAACGTTTATCCGACCTTACCAATGCTTGTGTGGGCATGAGTACATCATAAGACAGTGGGGCAACATCGGTTTAGGCATCAAACACCAAGCGTTTAGTCGCGAGAGGCATGGATGTCCAAACTGCACTTATCTCGCGCTCAAACGCATTTTGCAGCCACGCACACAATAACCTCATAAGACGCTATTGCCCAATGATCCCTCTGTATGTATCTTGTGCTGGTGCACCTCTACTTGCTTCCCTACCGTTTTGGAGTTGGGGGGTTATTGCATTCGAGAGTAGTTCACAATTCATTTTTCACAATAGGCGCTTGTGTGTTTCTAAGCGGTTAAACAGTAAAAGGTGATGGGTCTTCACAACTTTCATGGAAACGTTTATCCGACCTTACCAACGCTTGTGTGGGCATGAGTACATCATAAGACAGTGGGGCAACATCGGTTTAGGCATCAAACACCAAGCGTTTAGTCGCGAGAGGCATGGATGTCCAAACTGCACTTATCTCACGCTGAAACGCATTTGTAGAGCTTCTCGGAGGCTTCGATCACCTTCTTGTGTTCGTTAGCGAGGATGCTGGCGCCCAGATAGAGACCCACGTCCCAGTAGTCCTGCATCTTCTCCAGGGTGCCCTTCCGACCAAGCAGGCTGCTCAGAGTCACACCTGGAGAGAGGAGAGAGACACACACACACACACACACACAAACGATTTATTGACCAACAAGGCAGATTAGTGTTTTAACAGCGCAAATAAACCTGCAGCACCTATTTTGTGTCGAAGCCTGAAACTACTTGTAAGCAATCCAACATGGTGGACGCTGGTGACGGCAAGCGTGTCAGATGAGATAGCGGGCAGAAGCAACAGAGCACCTATCTTGCGGAGTTCAATGGACGTGTCAAACTCGTGTCCCGCCGCCATCAGGAGAACCACGTTGTGGATGCCAGAGTGGAGGCTTGGCTCCACCTCGAAGGCTTTACCGTACCTAGAGAGACACACACACACACACACACACACACATTATGGACACGCAAAGTGCACACCGCGGGTCTAGCTTGTGGCTAGACATCTTCCTGTCAAGTAGGCGTCCCTTGACCCAGTTAACCAACGCCTGTGTCTCAGCCTTTCCGTATGGCTCTGCAAAACACTAGGCTAGCCATAGCACACAGCACAGTGTTAGCACAGCGCAGTCGCTCAATACCAGTAGCAGGCCTGCTCCCGGCTGCCGGGGTCGGTGAAGCCAGAGCTGATGAACATGTCCTTGTAGATCCGCCCGCATATGCAGTAGGCGTCCGACGCCACGCGTTCCTCGGACGTCACGATGGGCAGGATCACGCTCAGAGCCCTGGCCCGGTCCCCTGGCCCGTTCCTCCTGGACACCACAACACAACACAACACAACAGGCTGGCTGGTCTACTCTGGTGTTCGACTCCTAGCCCAAAGGTTCTGGGTTCAATCCCCAGTGTGT
>PIJE02003866.1:9318-24984 GCA_002895965.2 Coryphaenoides rupestris
AACAAGCTGGTTTGGAGTATGTTGTCTTAATTAGGCTTCACACTGACATGCACCTCTAATAGCATGAATAAAAAGCGCGCCACTCCAGATCCCGGAAGGATGCATAATGGAGGGAAGCACGACACACACACACACACACACACACACACACACACACACACACACACACACACACACACACACACACAGTATCATAGTATTTTGATCAAGTTATGTCTTATAAATAGGATGGGGAGAACACAGGCTTTCCTGTGTGCGATCAAAGTATGTGATAGATCTATCGGTTGAAACATGAAGAACGAATGTACGGTGTGTGTGTGTGTGTGTGTGTGTGTGTGTGTGTGCGTGTGTGTGTGTGTGTGCGTGATTAAGTATTCTTTGCACGTGTGTGCGTTTGAGTGACTGTGTGTTTTTCCATGATTGTGTGTGTGTGTTTGTGTGTGCTTTTCCATGTGTCTGTGTGTTTTCCATGACCGTGTGTGTGTGTGTGTGTGGGGGTGTGTGCTCTGTGTGTGTGTGTGTGTGTGTGTGTGTGTGTGCTTGTGTGTGTGTGTGTGTGTGTGTGTGTGTGTGTGTGTGCGTGTGTGTGTGTGTGTATGTGTGTGTGTGTGTGTGTGTGTGTGTGTGTGTGTGTTTCTGTGTGTGTGTTTCTGTGTGTGTGTGTGTGTGTGTGTATTTGTGTATGTGTTGGCATGCTCATGTGTACTTTGCATGTCGCCGTGACTCCCGCACACATAATCCTTTGATTATTAATAATCCATTAAGGACTCAATCCTGCCATGTTGCCAAGGCCCACAAAGTCCTCTCTCTCTCTCTCCTCTCTCTCTCTCTCTCTCTCTCTCTCTCTCTTTTGTTCTCCTAGACTCTGATTGGACGATCGCTCACAATTCCACAATCACTTCCTCCCTCGCCACCCCGGCCCCCCCATGGTGAATGCAGGCTTCTGATTGGCTGCCCCGCACGCTCCAAGCGCATACTGTAGTTCCGTCGCCACGGTGCACCCAGAGACATCTGTACGTATTCCGTCTTGCTTGTTAATTTTTTCACTTGTGATCCGTTAGCTGGAATAAAGTGTGTGTGTGTGTGTGTGTGTGCATTTGTGTACTTGTGTGCTTGTGTGCGAGAGTTCTGTTTAAAATCTGTGTCATCGACATATTATTTTGGATGATTCGCGGCTTTTTTTTATGGGACACGGTGGAACGATTCCCCCGTCCAGGAAATGAAAATCCGTGCCGTGTTTTGGCTCCACCCACTGAGCTCAGCTGATTCCAATTTGTTGAATTAGCCGCGCCCCCCCTCGACTGCGCTAATGATGGAGTCCAGGTGGTTCCGTCAAACAGCAAAAAAACTTCGTATTTTCCTAGAGCGACGCGTCAAGATGGTTTCCCGCGCGACACGGAAACCATCTGGAAAGCCGTCCTTGGGAAAGTATGTGGAGTAAGAGGGAAGGGCAAACATGGCCGGTGTCAGGAAACAGACCGACTTAGTTGGCAGGTGATCGGACGAACCGTCTGCCCACCACAGTCTGTCGGTCTACCGAGCGGCGAAACCAACCGTACGACCCGGTCGAGCGAAAAAACATCTTTTCCGTCGGGGGGGGGGCGGGGCTAAAAAAGCCTCTAGTGCAGTTCTTGTCTCGTCTTTGGTGCTTTTCGAAGTACTCAAGGACGACTGTACATACAGTAGGATAAGGAAAGGAAAGGATAGGAAACTCATAAAAACACAGTGGAAATACACGGAGAGTCCAGGTGAACTCTGAACAGGTGAGTCTCTACCTCTCTAACGTCTTCATTGTCACCCACACACACACACACAGAAACACACACACACACACACAAACACAAGCCCTCTCCACCTCCTTGTTGCTCTATCGTCTCACTCTCGGTCGCTATTATTATCAACGAGAACACACATCTTGTTCCAGACAACATGATTGGATTTGGAGCCCCCTGCGCCCCCCCCCCCCCCCCCCCCACAAACCCCACACCGACATCTCAGCCCGAGTGTTTCGTTGTGTTGGTTTTTTTTTTGCGTGCCTGCGGCGGCGGGGTTGTCATTACTTATCGTTAAGCCGACCGCCATCTCAATAACCTCGCGTTCGCCAGTACTTGACACCTCGCTCTGAGCTTCGAGATAATTAAAGTCGCGTGTGTGTGTGTAGTACACGTGCCCTGTGGAGTGGAGGGAAGGTCGCGCGCCTGATCTGATCCCGGGGGTGGGGGGGTGGGGGGGGCGATGCCACCACCGCCACCGCCACCAGTGCCGCCACCACCAGTGCCGCCACCACTGCTACAACCGCCACCACCAGCACCACCATCACCACCACTGCTACAACCGCCACCACCACCACCACCACCACCACCACTGCTACAACCGCCACCACCAGCACCACCATCACCACCACTGCTACAACCGCCACCACCAGCACCACCATCACCACCACTGCTACAACCGCCACCACCAGCACCACCATCACCACCACTGCTACAACCGCCACCACCAGCACCACCACCACCACCACCGCTACAAACGCCACCACCAGCGCCACCATCACCACCACCGCTACAACGCCACCACAGCACCACCATCACCACCACTGCTACAACCGCCACCACCAGCACCACCATCACCACCACTGCTACAACCGCCACCACCAGCACCACCATCACCACCACTGCTACAACCGCCACCACCAGCACCACCATCACCACCACCGCTACAACCGCCACCACCACCACCACCGCCACCACCACTGCTACAACCGCCACCACCAGCACCACCATCACCACCACTGCTACAACCGCCACCACCAGCACCACCATCACCACCACTGCTACAACCGCCACCACCACCACCACCGCCACCACCACTGCTACAACCGCCACCACCAGCACCACCATCACCACCACTGCTACAACCGCCACCACCAGCACCACCATCACCACCACTGCTACAACCGCCACCACCACCACCGCCATAACCACCACCACCACCACCACCGACACCACCACCGCCATAACCGCCACCACCACCACCGCCACCACCACCGCCATAACCGCCACCACCTCCACCGCCACCACCACCGCCACTGCTACAACCGCCACCACCAGCACCGCCACCACCACCGCCATAACCGGCATTATAATTTATATCTGGATGGTAAGCCTGTGTGAACGTGTGGCGCCCGGTATTATGATTATTGCGAACAATCGCATTAGATTGAACGACTAATATCAGCTTTGAAAGATGACGGAAAGGTTTAACTGATTGCGTTTTAGTCGCTAAAACCAATGAATCTGTTAATTGTTAATACATCCGTAACGATGATGAATATATAAATAGACACCTTTGGCTGCTGAAAGATGGGTTCCGTTCTGCAGGGGAAGCAGACGGCGCTGTCGACGACGGACGGGGACGCATTGGAAAGTGTTGATAAAAGCGAAATAAAGTGCAAAGTGTAAAAAACTAAAAGCCAAACTAAAAGCCTCTTGGTCGCCTGCCACACTTCAGTAGTTAAGACAACAGACAGACAGACAGACAAAGAGTGACAGGAGAAAAAAGGCTTGTTGTTGATGGACAGCCGCAGAGGAATGGTTATGGATGGATGTTGTGTGTGTGTGTGTGTGTGTGTGTGTGTGTGTGCGTGTTGTGTGGTGGTGTGTGATGAATTCCCAGGAGCCAAGTGGCATGTGAGTGGCGACGGTAGCCATTGAAAAGTGAATTGGGTTTGATGCTCGCTCAGCCGGCGCGTTGATGGCCATGCTAATGAGCTCCCCTAGGATAGAGCGAGCCCCGCATTTTGACTGATTATCTCTCTCTCTCTCTCTCTCTCTCTCTCTCTCTCTCTCTCTCTCTCTCTCTTCCCATCTGAAACCTGGTTTTTTTTAGAAATAGAAGAGACAGATCGCCAAACAACTCGGCGGGTCGGCCCATAGCGGTCTGGTCTGCTGCATATACTGTACGTACATATAAATATATACTGTGTATATATACGTATATATATATAGTACAGTATATTGCACCACTTTCATCGCCGTTTAACGTAAATAGGCCCGCGGCACACGTCACTGTAATTGCGTCTTTTAAAACACGCGTCGGCGTAGAGCTGTAGGTAGTAGAGCCGTTATTTAGGAGCTGTTTTTATCTTAAGCTGCTTGTGTAGGTTGGTAATGGGTTCTCTTCTCTTGTTGTTGTCGCAGCGCATTGTGTGTGTGTTTGGACGCTCTGGGACCGCTGACGACGTCCTATTGTCCTGCGTTCTGTTCTTATAACACAATAGGATGAGGACACTTTTTTGGTGATTCTATCCTGCGCTGTACATTCTGCTCCCTCCTATTGCTTTTGTTCTCTTCTGTTCTGTTCTAGAATATACGGTTCAATCTGAAATGGCTTGCCTGTGTGTGTGTGTGTGTGCGTGTGTGTGTGTGTGTGTGTGTGTGTGTATGCGTCTTTATGTTTTGCTGTGTTTAGCCCCTCCCCCTCTCCCATCACCATCACCATCACCACCACAACAACAACCATACACCACCGTCACGCACATCCCTGAGTGTGTGTGTGTGTGTGTGTGTGTGTGTATATTCCAATGTGTGTGTGTTCCTGTGCATGTGTATGCGTGTGTGTGTATATTCCATGTGTGTCGTGTTCCTGTTGCATGTGTTGTGTGTGTGTGTGCCTGCATGTGTGTGTGTTTCCTGTGTGGTGTGTGTGTGTGTGCTGTGTGTGTGTGTGTGCATGTGTGTGTATGTCCCCATGTGTGTGTGTTCCTGTGCATGTGTGTGTGTGTGTGCCTGCATGTGTGTGTATGTCCCCATGTGTGTGTGTTCCTGTGTGTGTTCCTGTGTGTGTGTGTGTGTGTGTGTTTGTATTTGTGTGTGTGTTCCCTGTGTGTGTGTGTGTGTGTGTGTGTGTGTATGTGTGTGTGTGTAGGGACCCTCGGTCCCCCAGCAGTTATGTCGGGAGAAGAGCTAAAGCACTCTGAGAACAAACAAAGCTGAATCCTGCTGCGACACTTAACAGCACTGTGTGTGTGTGTGTGTGTGTGTGTGTGTGTGTGTGTGTGTGTGTGTGTGTGTGTGTGTGTGTGTGTGTGTGTGTGTGTGTGTGTGTGTGTGTGTGTGTGTGTGTGTGTGTGTGTGTGTGTGTGTGCGTTTTAGTTCAGTTTAGTTGGAGTTTGCCTTGATTCTTTGTGTGTATATAATGTTTATCTGTGTGAGTGTGTGTGCGTGTGTGTGTCCAATGTTTGTCCAATTGAGACCAGAATATACTGTAAGCCTTGCTCATCAGTTGAGGCTGCCAACACACTGCGGTGTGTCTATGAGTGTGTGTGTGTGTGTGTGCATGTGCTTTTCTGTGTGTGTTCTTGTGTGTGTGTGTGGGTGTGTGCGTGTGTGTGTGTGTTTGTTCCCATGGCCAACACACTGCGGTGTGTCTATGAGTGTGTGTGTGTGTGTGTGTGTGTGTGTGTGTGTGTGTGTGCATGTGCTTTTCTGTGTGTGTTCTCGTGTGTGTGTGTGGGTGTGTGCGTGTGTGTGTGTGTGTTTGTTCCGATGGCCACATATGAGCATGTGTGTGAGTATACACGAAAACAAATTAGTTCTCTCTCTGTGTGTGTCTCTCTCTCTCTCTCTCTTTCTGTGTGTGTGTGTGTGTGTGTGTGTGGGGGGGGGGGGGGTACATTGGTGTGTGCATGTGTGTGTGTTGATGTACATCGGGGTGTGTGTGTGTGTGTGTGTGTGTTCGGCTCGGGGTCTTTTAGATTGAATTGATGAGACAGCTCTTAGTCCCCACCTCTACCCGTTTCTATGGCGACCTGTCTTTGGTCGACCACAGCCCCTCCCCCTCTCCCACCATCACCACCACAACAACCATACACCACCATCACGCAACATCCCTGAGTGTGTGTGTGTGTGTGTGTGTGTGTGTGTGTGTGTGTGTTGTGCAGACATCTGGAGCCGTCCATCACCGGACCTCCGGGGCTCTGGTGAACAGCTATAAACGCTACGCCGGCGTCCAAGTCTGCTCGAGTTCCGCCACATGATTGACAGGTGGTGGTGGTGGCGTTGGTGGTGGTGGTGGTGGCGTTGGTGGCGGTGGCAGTGGTGGTGGTGGTGGTGGCAAAAGTTGCACATTCACCCATTCATACACCGACGATTTAGTTTTTTCCTCGTATAATAGGGGCGGGGAGGCGGCCCGTGGATCCTATTGAGACTTGTAACCGCGGTTACAAGATGGAAGGGCCCAATAATGGTGAAATTGACTCGTGTGTATATATATATATATATATATATATATAAATATAAATATCATACAATAAAGATCGCGGTCTGAATGAACAGCTCCCGTTAGGCTCGACGCTCCTCAATGGAGTGACTCATTCCATTCTGTTGTCGTCGTCGTCGGTGGCTGGCTGAAGGTTCTCTTTCATAAAACAACCAAAGCTGGCCTTGGGGAGCAGAAAAAAAAACGGCAAAAAGAAACCGAAACGCATTGAAAAGAAGCAACAAAAATATCCGTCAACTCCGCTATGTCTGTCTCTGTTCACATCCGTCTTCGCGTTTGCGTTCTGGTTTTTTAAGTTTAAGTTTAAGTTGTGAAATTGTTTGTCTCTGCGTTGTTGAACCGTGAGCTTATTCTCCGTTTCTATTTGCTGCCCATGTCTGTGTTCTGCTGATTTACTGTAAATAACACGACTTACTACGTGACTATTTTACGAGTGATAAATTAGTTTGACATTTACAATTTGAAGTTTAGCTGCAAACGCTCACACCTGGCCAAGGACTACAGATGTAAAAACGAGCCTCCTGGCTAATTCTGGCATATTTACAGGACTGTGTATTAATATACTGTATATGTGCACCGTCCCTGACGAGGTGAGTTAATTTCAGACGGGTGAAGATGTGTGTTGGCGTTGTGTAACGACGGGGATGCAGGGTTGGGTACTTTAGAGGTCTCCGGTAATGTCAACGCTAATGAGAACCGAGACGAGTGGCGCCTGAGCCCCCCGGTGGAAAAGGGATTGGGTTGTTGAGACGCGTGTGGACTTGGTGGTATCTCCTACCACACAAGGTCGGAGATACAGTAGAAGAAGGAAAGAACAAATGCGACTGGGGGCGGGAATCGAACCAAGAACCTTTTGGCTCGGAGTTGACCTCCGACACGAGCTAATTACAGCAAGATTCAGGATTCAGGATTCAAGAAGTTTATTCGTCACGTACAGGATATGCAGTGAAATTGAATAGTTTTAGTCTCTCTGTTCTAGCAGCGTGACTGCGGAGGCGCTTGCCTGACTGCAGAAGTTGGAACAGGTTGTTGTTGGGGTGGTGAGGATCCTTCATGATCCTGCAGGCTCTCGTTCGACACACCTCCCGGAGTACAGGTCCCTGCAGGGTGGTGAGGATCCTTCATGATCCTGCAGGCTCTGGTTCCACACACCTCCCGGAGTACAGGTCCCTGCAGGGTGGTGAGGATCCTTCATGATCCTGCAGGTTCTGGTTCCACACACCTCCCGGAGTACAGGTCCCTGCAGGGTGGTGAGGATCCTTCATGATCCTGCAGGTCTCTGGTTCCACACACCTCCCGGAGTACAGGTCCTGCAGGGTGGTGAGGATCCTTCATGATCCTGCAGGCTCTGGTTCCACACACCTCCCGGAGTACAGGTCCTGCAGGGTGGGGAGTGTCGTGCCAATAGTGCGTTCGGCTCACACAAATAGTCGCACAAATGTCGAAACACCGAACTCAAACGTACAACCACTGAACCATTTCTGATGCAAAGCGTGTCCATTGGCAGGAATTTCCACTGGCTGTGACACACACACACACGCACACACACACACACACACACACACACACACACACACACACACACACACACACACACACACACACGAGGCATATGCACAGGCCCAGCTGTTGGAAATGTTCTGAATCAGACATGGTTCAGTCGCTGTACTTTTGAGTTCAGTGTGTCAACACCGCATTTAAATTTTATGGGCGGGCTTAATGTCGGAGCTCAACTACGACGGGCCAAAGGGTTCTCGGTTCGATTCCCCCCCGCCGTCTGCCGAATGACTAAATAAGTGCGTTGTGGTTTCAGCTCTGATGCAAATACGTTTTTAGATTGGATGGCGAAGTCACGGCCGGCGTCTTAATGCGACAACGTTATGCCAAAATACTTCAGATAACAGTATGCTAATGAGTTGCTACAACAAAGGGTGACTTTATGATTTTCCTTTTCAATTTCGCAAGTTCCCTGCGTTCCCCAAGATCAACCAATTAGTTCTCGGTTGCCTCGGTTACCGTGGATAACGGCGTACGGAAGGAAAATGAGTCCGTGATATGCGCTCATAAAGCCGCACGCTGGGTATCGTCCGGCGCGTCCGGTTCAAGTTCGGAACACCGCGACGAAAATCGAGGTCGCCGGTTCTTCAACCGCCGGTTCGAGAGCCCACTCGGGGGTCCTTGAGGGTCCTTCTATTTCATTAAATATAATAAGTCGCAGAAGAAAGTGCATACAAATGAACATTTCCCGTCAAGTCGTGCTTTTGTGCACTTTTATTTTACCGTGCGCATTTTTTTCGCTTACCGATCTTTTTGCTCCAAACCATTAACACGACGGCGGGGGGGGGGGGAAACCAATAAGGGAAAACTACAAGGGTGAAGGAAATTGAATTAACTGGTGAATTACCTGACAACTGGGGGGGCAGGTGATGTACAGCATGTGTGTGTGTCTGGTGTGTGTGTGTGTGTGTATGTGTGTGTTTCCCAGTATAACCAAGCTGTGAAAGGCAACACCAGAGAAAAAATGAACACCTCTTCAACACCTCTGCTCTCTGTTCTCGTGCCGCCGAACCAGTTGTGTCTCCATCCTTTTTCCGTTCGTTGTTGTTGTTCTGTGTTTGTGTTTGTGTGTGTGTGTGTGTGTGACGAAATGTGCATATATATCGGACGGAATCTTACCGACACGACACACAAGAAAAAAACACGACACGCGCTTTAAATCTCGACCAATGACAATCACCGCAGCGTCTTTCAGCGATGTCGGTCTATCGCTGGTGTTCGGCGACGAGGAAAATCCCACGACGTTCCATTCCGACGCTTTTGTCTGCTGCTAATTGTCCGGGTTGACATGGTAGCGACGCGCGCTAGCGTGCGGTCGGGGGGAAGCATGAATGGAATCCCGCCGCGGCTAAAATTAGCATCGGCAAAAGTAATCTGTCGGTGCGAGACTGTGTGACTCGGGGCTGAAGTCAAACCAAGACGCGCGGCTTTAAAAATAGCTTTGGTGATTAATCAGCGTGTGTGTGTGTGTGTGTGTGTGTGGGTGTGTGTGGTGTGTGTGTGTGGCGCAGGCTAAGTTTCTGTTATCACTTTTTCACTTCTGCATATAGATATTGCGAGTGATGTGATGCGTGTGTAGTGATGTGTTAGATGTGTGTGATGTAGTGTTGTGTCTACAACATGAGCCTTGATAAATCCGAAGTTGTCCAGTCCATACATAATGTTGTGTGTGTCTGTCGTTCCGTGTGTGTGTGCGTGTGTGTGCATGTCTGTGTCTGTGTCATCGAGACCACTGCATAAAACTGCACACACACACATACACACACCCACACCACCACACACACACACACCAACACACACACCATCACCCACAAACACACCACACACACACACACACACAACACACACAGCATTACACAGCAACAGTTGCTATGTGAGGGGAGTGGAACACTCTGTGCAGGGCTGACATTTCGGGTTTCAATTGTGCACGTGTGTGTGTGTGTGATGGTGTGGTGTGTGTGTGTGTGTGTGTGATGTGTAGTGTGTCAATGTGTGTGTGTGTGGTGTGTAGTGTTCGATGTGTCTGCAATTCTCTCTGGGCGTCTAGTGGATTATGAATGGCGGCACAATCACCGGTGAGTGCAATATTCCTCTCTTCTCTCTCTTTCTCTCTCTCTTCCTCTCCTCCTCTCATCCTCCTCCCGTTCTTCTCCTCTATTACCTTCGTTACTCTCAACATCTCGTCAACCTCCCTTTTGTTGCATCGCCCTTGTCTCCGATCTTTACAAAGTAAGACGAAAGACAAGACCGTCGATGGGGCCTGTGAAAAGAATTCAACGGTCGACGATAATGTCTGGGGACATTGGTTGCGTGTGTGTGTGTTGTGTGTTGTGTGTGCGGTGGGCGCATGGGTGGGTAAAGGATTAGGGAAAGTCAGTTACTATTCTTTCTATTTTGTCCCATACACCTACGCCCGGCCGCCGCCCGCGCGTACCCTGTAGTGTCGCCGATTGACAAGATTCGGATCCTTCCCTCGGCGGCGTAGACCCATCGTAGAGACAGCTATGGTGACTAGTGGAGACAGGCATTGACAGCCCAATTCATGTATACGGACGTACACAACACACACACACAACACCACACACGTCGATCTATGCTATCGTGGTTGGACTGAATATACTTCTGTTCTCATAATGAATCGAGGTCTCGCAAATGAGCAGATCCGCATACATCAACGCCTAACGGCATACCATGAGGAAAGGCACCACAGCTAAGTCCACTACAGCTACTCCTCACCAAGTACAAAAACAACAACACAGCGCGAGCGTAGTAGCGACGCGTAAGCGCTAGGTTAGCGATGTTATTGAGTCACCTCATATATGGCATCTAATACACATATTGTGTGTTGTGGTGTGGTGTGTGGGTGTGTGTGTCGTGTGATGTGTGGTGTAGTTGTTTTTTTTTGGATTCACAAGACCCCCTTGTGTTCCTGGACCACACAAGGGCCATGCGGGTGATCGAACATCGCGGATATTTCTCAATTCATTTGGATTCTTGGGTTATTTCGCGATCTCAGTTTCGATTCATAAGAAACGGACCAGGGGATTTGATGACTAATACTTAGCATAGACGTGAAAGACACACAAACAAACAATATGAGGCCGTTGCCCACAGACACAACCCCTGTTCGACATACCGACACACAACACACAACACACACAACACAAGCTACAACACCCAGCGCGCGACTGTCTTCTTAATTATGTATTATTTTACCCCTCCCCCTGCTTGCGTCATCTGGGGTAGCGTGGGAAAGAAGCAGAAAATGAAACGATGGGGTAGAGAGGTAGATTGGGCCAGCAGGCGGGACATCGGCAGGGACGAATCGTCTGACCACGTTGCGGCTGACAGCGGCGGCGAGACGTCGTCTCAAGCGAGTGTCCGTCTTCGATACACGCCGGGCGCTCTAAACCGCGGGGGAGCACTGAGTGTGAGCGGACGTACTAAAGAGGGAGATCGGGACGTATGCGGGCGGCCCGAGAAGAGGGGTAGGCAGATCTGGGATGACTGTGGATGGGCCGCAGGAAGTACCGGGAGAGAGGAGCGCCCTCTGAGCTCGTCCGGAGAGTGTGTGGATTGGACCGTAGTTGAGTATTCTCTCGGAATGTGATTCATGCAGCGGTTAGTACCGGTGGAAAGATAGGAATGTATGATCGGTATGGAGCGTAATCGCGTAGGAGACGGGCGAGGACGGGAGAAATCGCCAAGATACGGATGTGTTACAAAAGCGGGGAGGGCAGGAGACGGGAGACGGGACGACGGGAGGGCGGAGGACCGGGAGACGAGAGACAGGGATCGACCCATGAGGCTGAAGCGGGCCGGACTCGCGGGAGACGGGAGCCCACACTGCCGGTATCGACCGTGGGCGGCACAGACAAGTAAGGTAATCGGCGGAGATCGGTTGATTGGTTGGGAGGGCGCAGACGGGTGAGGATCGGGCAGAGGCGGGAAGAGAAACGGTAGGAGAGCATGGGGGGCGCTACGATAGATGCAGCTGTAGGATTCTAAGAGGGGGACGTCCAGTACAAGCTGATCAGGTTGACGTTTGACAACGAGTAACCGTTCCATCCAACATGTGGGTATCGCAATCGATCCGAGGAGAAATAATTAACGACCGGTGTGAGATAGTTAAGCTTCTAGCGGGCAAGGGTGGGAAGAGTATGGCTGGATAAGATGCTACCAGCCTAACAGGTGGACCTACAAGGACTGGGAGGCTGAATCAGTACCATACTAGAGAGAGAGAGAGAGAGAGAGAGAGAGAAGAGAGAGAGAGAGGAGGAGAGAGAGAGGAGAGGACGAGGAGAGAGAAGAGAGAGAAGAGAGAGAAGGAGAGAGAGAGAGAGAGAGAAGAGCGATGATCCAATAAGAGAATAGAATAGAGGCGACCTCCCCACCGACCTTTCTTGTAGTCCTGTGTCTCAGTCCAGCGCTGCGGTGTGCCCGGGTGTAACGTGGGCAATGATAAAGGTATAATTTGACCCGGTGAGTGATTCCGCGAGACCCCAACTTCAACTTCTTTTCCTTTTCTAAACACAGAATAATCAGAGGGGAAGGGGAAGGAAAAATAGATGAACGAAAAGACAGCGAAAACCATGAACGTTGAGTGCTGAATAGCCCACCCTACAGTTCAGGGAAACGATCCGGAGCAGGACGGAGAGTTTAGAATGTAAAGAGAAGAGTCGCGTATAAAGTAGATAGAGAGGGAATTTAGAGAGTATGATATTAAAGTAGGAGAAGGAGCGATGTACGTAGAGAGGAGAGACCGATAAGAGAAAACGCACGCAGGGAAGAATGGAGTAAAAGACGCAAGAGTACAGGCAAACGGGTGGCAGAAGGAGCCGGAGTAGAAATATAAGCGGGGTAGGCAAATAAGGAGGAGGAGCGGAGCCGGAGCGAGCCAATAAAATTAAGCTAATCAGAACACGTTCAACAAACAACGGCAAACGGGTCGACTATAAAGAGGAAAGAGCTGTAGAGATACCGCAAATCAACATTAGCAGGCAAGGATGGTGGTGGTCAGATTCCCGCGGCGGGCCGGGCGGGCCGGCGAGTGTGCAACGGTACGCGTCGCTAGTTTGCCAAAAAGATTGTCGGAATTCTGGATGCTGACCTGGGAGAAGTGAGAGGCGAGGGGCCGAGGGAGATCGGAGTTGCGTCATAGTCTCTCTTCTGATTTGGCGGTGTGTTGTTGCGTAGAGTTAGCGCCGAAGTCCGATCATCTAACCGTGCGTTCCATAGAATATCGACTTTGAGAGTGCGATAGCAGGAGTGTTTTTAATAGGAGGCGCAGAGATCGTCGGTCCGGATTAAGCGGTTACCGGTTTGTATTTTCCGAAAATCGTTTCGTCGATTTAAAGCTGTTGTCATTGATATCATGTCTAACTCGTCTGTCTATACATCGCTCTACGAGTTCCTCAGTGTAATTTTGTTGTAGAAAGCTGTGTAAAACGCCGATATGAAAGAGGAAGCTCAGAGTTTTCAGCGGCGTTAGAGTTCCGCGCCGGGACGCCCGCCCCGCAGCGCGGCCGAAAGTCTCATCAGCGGTGGGCCCCGCGCTACGATGAAAACTTATTCTCAAATTTCGTCCGAGCGAGCCGGAAAAATATAAAGTAGAACAAAGTGGAACGTGGAGTCGCTGTGAATTTCTGCCCCGCGCCGACGAAGCGTCCAACTGGCCGTAATGCAGAATCATTCAATCTGGTTACTTCTGCTTCTCTACTGTATATTTCTCTTTTTGTCTCTCTCTTGTGTGTCTCTCTCGTCTTGTTTCTTCCCTCTCTGTTCTCTCCATCTGTTGTCTTTCTGCTTCATCTATCTCTGTCTCACTCTCTCTCTCTTCTGTCTGTCTTCTCTATCTCTGTTGTCTCTCTCTGTCTACTCTCTCACTTCTCTGTCTGTCCTCTTTCTCTCTCTCTGTCTGTCTTTCTACTCTGTTCTCTTTACCTGTCTGTTTCACTTTCTATCCCTTCATGTCATCTACTTCTCTCGTTCTAATTTGGTGCTGCTGATCAGGTCTGACACTACATCTCTAGTCTCTTCTCTCCTCTCTCTCAACCTGCTCCTCTGCTTCTCCTTTCATCCCAATCTCTCATCTCTCTCTAAGGTCTCTCCTGCTCTCTCTTCCTCGGTGTTCAACTGCTTCTCTTGATTCTTTCTGTGTCGGTTCTGCACTCTCTCTGTCTTTCATCTTCTTTCCTCTGTTCTTCTGTCTGTCTCTCTCCTCTGTCTCTCTTCTTCTTTGCTGCTGTCGTCTATCGTGCTCTATGATTGTCCTTGGCATCGGCGCGATGTTTTAGTCCTATATCCGCGGGCTACGTCTATGGTGGGTCTTACATTTCTCACTTCATTCGTATTCCTTATCCATAGTGTGTGAATGATTAAGCGTGCACGTGCGTGTGTGAGTAGTGTGATGTTGTGGTGCGCGCTATTGTGAATGAATGGCATTGTGCACAATTATTGCGTTGAAGGTTGGTGAGGCTGTAATAGTATATGATCTCACTACACACAGCAAACATACACAAAACACACATGGCAACAGGTAAACACAATCAAAGAACCACACAACACACAACCAAACGACACACCAACAACGTCACGATGTCTCTCTATTACATGAGCTACTCAGTTGAAGAACACTATTGTCGGATTATTCTCCGTTCCCTTGTTTACGTGTTCCGTCGTCGCTTTTAGCATCCGAAAACGCTTCTTTCATCACCCATCTTTTTTAATCCAAGAAGTTTTTCTTGTCACATCACAACAGAAACTAACGCAACAACAACGGATACCTACGCAGGAAATGAACAACACGTGCGCAGAGTAACAGAACCGCAACGCATAACCACACCAGACACAATAACCAACGCGAGTCCGAGCCCACACACCTGAGACATCGGCAAATTGATCGACGACTCCATATTCCTCCTGCAGTGACATGCGGATTATTTATTTTCTCTCCCCGATACGCATACTTCCTAACCCGCCGAACGGTGCACCGCAGTGGTATATCTAGCTGTGGTGGGAAAAACTTAGGCATAGCACTGTTCCCACCAGATAATACATGGACCTACGGTGTGTATTCAGGCATAAGATATATTGTAGCGCCTCACCATATTAAATCAAAAATCAATGTTTAACTGTAAGTTGTTCACACGAATATACACCTATAAAACGACTTTGGCAAATTATTATGTTTGGTTACCACACATCACCACTGCCACACCCAGACACAAAACAACATATTTCGAGCTACAGACTGCCCCTCGCTTACTAGGATGAACTTGTACATATTTAAATACTTCAATTTATACTTCTGGATTCAGTGAGGGCTGGATTCCCCTTCGCTACAATTCTCTAGAGAAGAGGAGATAGGATAAAGTGTTTTCTATTCATTATCATTCATTATATATATTGTGCTATTTTTAACAAACGTGAAATAAAACAAGTTTAGACTTTGATCGACTTTGCGGTTGACCGTGCGTCAACAGTTTCGTTTGGGGAGCCTGATACAGAGCGAGTCACTTCGCGATGAATGTGAAGGATAATCGGGTGACTCGGTGGTTCTGACTGGAGCGCGGGGTTTCATATAAGATTTTAATTTTTTTTTATTTAAAAGAATCCCGCGGGTCGAGCGGTGATGAACCAGGTGGAAATGACTCTTTCCGCCTTTGGTGCGTAAAAGAAGTGTAGGTTATAGGGAGGAGGTTTTAAAATAGGGTCAGGGGGGGTAGCGCTTCAAGAAGCATGGCTGTATTATATAATTTATTCGCGATAACCAGCAGTGCGCAACGTAGGAAGAGACGGTGGATTGGCATCGCGTACATTATATCGAGG
>PIJE02003867.1:0-5000 GCA_002895965.2 Coryphaenoides rupestris
AAAGAGACTGGAGGATACACACACACACTATCACAGACGCACACACACACACACACTATCACACACACACACACATTTCCATCCGCCAACGAAACAGGAAGTTCCTCCTGATCTCTGCTTGTATCGTTTTACACCTCCTCCTTCTCCTCCTCCTCATTCTCCTCCTCCTCTTACCCTCTCTCCCTCTCCTTCATATCATTCTCTCCTCCATCTCCTCCTCCCTCCCCTCCCTCTCCTTCTCCTCCTCCTCCTCCTCCAGTGTATCGTGTCGTACTACTGCAGTACACGCAGTACCAGGTTGACGCTGGTTGACGCTCCGCCCCCTGGAGGTGCTCTGACGGGCAGCCCCCAGGCCCCACCCAGGCCCCGCCCCCCCACCCTGACACCTGGCAGGAGGCGGGTCTGAGGTATGTCCCGTGTGGCTGTGAATCCCTGAGCGTCCAGTGTGCTCCCAGATTAGTCGTCCCCCTCGTCTATAATTACCCACCGACAGTTCCTGGTGTTATTTTTATACGCCGGTTCTTCTCCGGGGCCCGCGAGCCACCCGGGCTCTGAGGTGGTCTGCAGCGGGGCTCCCGCCAGGTGACAGGACTCTGAGGTGGTCTGCAGCGGGGATCCCCCGCCAGGTGACAGGGCTCTGAGGTGGTCTGCAGCGGGTCTCCCACCAGGTGACAGGGCTCTGAGGTGGTCTGCAGCGGGTCTCCCGCCAGGTGACAGGGCTCTGAGGTGGTCTGCAGCGGGTCTCCCGCCAGGTGACAGGGCTCTGAGGTGGTCTGCAGCGGGTCTCCCGCCAGGTGACAGGGTTCTGAGGTGGTCTGCAGCGGGGCTCCCGCCAGGTGACAGGTCTCTGAGGAATCTGACGCGGGCCCCCAGTGCCAGGGGCCCGCATCAGAAGTCCGTCCAGACATTGACTCCCTGCAGCCCCACACCACACCCCCGGGGCCCCTGCTGCGCCCCTCCCCCCTCGGGCTATCTGGCAGCTAACTGTCTCACTATCTGGCAGCTAACTGTCTCACTATCTGGCAGCTAACTGTCTCACTATCTGGCAGCTATCTGGCAGCTAACTGTCTCGCTATCTGGCAGCTCACCAGCGAGGTAACTGTCTCGCCTAATCTGGCTATGTTCCTATCCTGGCAGCTAACTGTCTCCTTATCTGGCCAGCTAACTCGTCTCACTATCTGGCAGCTAACTGTCTCGCTATCTGGCAGCTAACTGTCTCGCTTTCTGGCAGCTAACTGTCTCGCTATCTGGCAGTTATCTGGCAGCTAACTGTCTCACTATCTGGCAGCTCACCAGCGAGGAAGCGCTCGTCACCTTGAGTGAGGAATGCTATCAGATAGCCCCAAGGTCTTCCTGCTGCTCAGCTCCATGACGCATCACAATGACGAAGGAAGATGGAGAGGTTCCGGTAGAAAAGGAAAGGGTTAGCTATCAGATATATATCCTGGATGTTAGCTTGGAGGCGGGGAACTTCAGGGTGGGGTTTGGTATGCTTGCGTGTAATGCGCAGACCACTAATATCCAATGAAGACGGAGGACTGACTCTGGTGGGCCGGACTGGGTCGGTCGTATTCAGTGTTCTGGGTTCCACCTCCAACCCTCAGTCCCACCTGCTAGCATCCTCAGGTGGGCTGAGAGGATTAAGGAGAGGACGCAAATCCTCTCCTTAATCAGCTCTTCCTATTGGTCAGCCAACGTGGAAGCACGATGACGCATTTGCGTTTTACCGGAGAACAGTCAGAGTTTGCCCGTCGTTCTCCGCCCTCCCGTCTGAACCGTCCTGTCTGGTCAGAAGTTCAAGCTTTCCGCATTCTTGACTAAAGGATAAATCTCCTAACTCCGCTCTCCCAGGTAGCCGCAGAGTCGGCCGCCGGGCCCGGGATTCCTCTGACATTCCTGTTTCAGGAAGTTGCCGGGGTCTGGAAGGACGATTTGCAACACAAAGGGTCAGCTCTTATCCACGGCGGGGGGAAGACGGACGCGGTACATTGTGTGAGAAAGTCCAGCGGCCGCGGGGATGGGCAGCGCGTGGAATGTGGAGTGGTTTTTGATTTAGAGGCATCCAGAGCGTGGGAGGGCGGTGCTGGTTAATCACGGAGGGTGAGGTTATCAACAAGTAGGTTCTGGACTCTGGGTCCCGGTGGCGGTGGGCGGGGCGTAGCACGAGGAGGAGGGTGCTGCGCTGTTGGGTCGTGGTAGGTTCCCTCGGGGGGGTGGAGGCGGTCGGGGGGGGGAGCTTACCTGGCCGTCAAAGCGAGCGCTGACCTGCCAGCCGTCGCTCCGGCAGACTATGGATGTCAGGGATCAACATCAGCTCCACAAGGGTGCCTGGAGTCTGGCAGCAGCCAGCGGCCGACCCCCTTTATCCAGCTCCATAATGCTGCCAAAGCCCCGGGCCCCAGGAGAGGTGGAGCAGAGCCACTGACCGGTCCTGCTGGGTCGTCTGGGACCCGGTGGATTAGTCCTGAAAGGCCCTGGAGGAAGGGGGGGGGGAGAGGGAGGCATGGGGCGGGAGGGAGGGTGGAAGGGAGGGAGGGAGGGAGGGGGGCTTTGTCCCGTCTGTCTCGCCCCGACTCGGCCCTCCGTGGTCACGGCCCCAGTAAAAGCCCTCAACAATGACTATTCATCTGTTGTACTGTACAAGCCAAAAGGCCTGCATTCTGCCTTTAGTCCTGTTGTAAGCCACATCTGTCCATCTGACTCTGCCGTCTGGCTGTCTCTCTGTCTGTCTGTCTCTCTCTCTCTCTCTCTCTCTCTTTCTCTTTCTGTCTGTCTGTCTGTCTCTCTGTCTCGCGGTCTCGCTGTCTCGCTGTCTCCCAGTACTGTTACAGTTTTGGACAAATTTCAATCACACAAACATGTTTGTACAAACAGACATGAGTAAAGGAAGCCAACTGCTTACCTTTGTGAGCAGGTAGGGGTTAGACAGTACAGAGACAGGTCATTAAGGAGCAGGTAGGGGTTAGACAGTACACAGACAGGTCATTAAGGAGCAGGTAGGGGTTAGACAGTACAGAGACAGGTCATTAAGGAGCAGGTAGGGGTTAGACGGTACAGAGACAGGTCATTAAGGAGCAGGTAGGGGTTAGACAGTACAGAGACAGGTCATTAAGGAGCAGGTAGGGGTTAGACAGTACAGAGACAGGTCATTAAGGAGCAGGTAGGGGTTAGACGGTACAGAGACGGGTCATTAAGGAGCAGGTAGGGGTTAGACGGTACAGAGACGGGTCATTAAGGAGCAGGTAGGGGTTAGACAGTACAGAGACAGGTCATTAAGGAGCAGGTAGGGGTTAGACAGTACAGAGACAGGTCATTAAGGAGCAGGTAGGGGTTAGACAGTACAGAGACAGGTCATTAAGGAGCAGGTAGGGGTTAGACAGTACAGAGACAGGTCATTAAGGAGCAGGTAGGGGTTAGACAGTACAGAGACAGGTCATTAAGGAGCAGGTAGGGGTTAGACAGTACAGAGACAGGTCATTAAGGAGCAGGTAGGGGTTAGACAGTACAGAGACAGGTCATTAAGGAGCAGGTAGGGGTTAGACAGTACAGAGACAGGTCATTAAGGAGCAGGTAGGGGTTAGACAGTACAGAGACAGGTCATTAAGGAGCAGGTAGGGGTTAGACAGTACAGAGACAGGTCATTAAGGAGCAGGTAGGGGTTAGACAGTACAGAGATGGGTCAAATACAATAATAAGCAGGTTGGGATTACAGGTGGGATGTTCCGGAACAAACCACCGCAGTTCAACCACCTGTGTGTGTGCACGTGTGTGTGTGTGTGTGTGTGTGTGTGTGTGTGTGTGTGCGTGTGTGTGTGTGTGTGTGTGTGCGTGTGCGTGTGCGTGCGTGTGCGTGTGCGTGTGTGTGTGTGTGTGTGCGTGTGTGTGTGTGTGCCACCGCGTGGTTCCCACACAGCGGCGGGTATCGGGGGGGGAAGTGGCGGCCGTCCTCCCGCCGGTTCCCAACCAGCTCACGGTGTCAGCGGCTGGAAGTCCCCCCCGCACACAAAGAGCCGGGACATGCACACCTCAGCCTGCAGGCGAGGGCGGCGGGCGGCCGGCCACACAGAGCACCGCTGTGTCTGGGAACGTCCCGGAGCGCCGCGGCGATCCCCGACGATTCTATGGCTCGCAAACTGTATCCGAGGAGCGAGGAGGAGGGCGGAGGAGGGAGGAGGAGGGAGGGTGTTATTGGCGGACCGGACGGACCAGACAGCGCTGGTCAGCGGCGGGCGGTGTCAGGATGCGCGGGTCGGTTCCGGTCTGATCTGGTTTGGTGTTCTTCTAACTCCGCCCCCCCCGGAGATATTATCTGTCGGGACAAATCAGATCCAAGGAGATCAGTAGTCGTCTCGTCTCTCTTCCCCGATGACCTGAAAGCGTCTTCATCCTCTTCCTCTCTCTCCAGTATGATACACCGGTCAGTCCTGTATCCTGTCAGGCAGGCCGGAGAGAGAGACAGTCGGGCAGTAAGACACCTTGTGGAGGGAGAGACAGTCGGGCAGGAAGACACCTTGTGGAGGGAGAGACAGTGAGACAGTAAGACCTGTAGTGGACTCAACACCTTGTGGTTCTGCTTCCAGAACCTCTTGGACTGAGAGCTGAGAACCTTAAGTAGTCCACTGGTGGGTCCTGGCGAGTCCGCAGGTCCAGACCCCGGTGGAGGATCTCCTCCTGGGGACCCAGGACCATCTGCCGTGGGGGGGGGGCGTGGAACCGTCCACGGGGCTTAGCGGTAAGCCATCGCTGTCAGGAGATGGTGAACATCTGACCACTAAGAGCACATCGCCTCAGAAGTCTCATCGAATATCGAACCACAGCTCAGTGGGTTTTACTAGCAGATGGAGCCCAGGCTAGAGCTCTGCCCAAGTTAGACCTAGCCCAGGCTAGAGCTCTGCCCAGGCTAGAGCCCTCTCTACTCTGGAGATGTTGTCATGTCCTCAGAACGGAGCTTCTGGTCATGTGATGTGAAACGAGTGAAGGAGTGATGAGTACGAAGTGTT
>PIJE02003867.1:12500-15000 GCA_002895965.2 Coryphaenoides rupestris
CCCGAGAGCAGCCCAGAAGACCATCCCAGAAGGACCAGCACCACGAGACCAGCACAGAGGACCAGCACAGAAAGGACCGGCCCTGAGGACCAGCACAGAGAACCAGACTCTGAATGGATCAGCCCTCAGACCAGCACAGAGACCAGACCTGAGATCAGCCTTGAGACCATAGGGCCAGAGACCAGCCGTGGGGGACCGGCCCTGAGACCAGCCACCTTTAAAGTAGGAGCCTTGGCAGCACACACCACACAACTTGTCACGCTGATCAGTTTTGCCTTGTGGGTCGGCGGTCCACAATATGCACATGAAGGTTTCTACTGTCCGATTATCGGTGCTTTCTCACCAAATCTCATGGGAACGCGGCAAACTCACGGAGACACGATGTTTGTAGAACTGGTAGAACCTGTACAAAGTGGTCGACAGTAACGACCACACACTTCTTTCTTGCTCTTGACCTCAAAATCACCTCAAATTGGTCCGGCATCCATTTCCGTTTGATCATCCAAACGCTTTCATGCGGTGGGCCGTTCTAGAAGGAGGTGGACGGGACTTCCGTTCTGATCCAGGAGTTGACAAGCAGACAGGTGGTTGAATATTTCAAGGTGCCTCCAGGTAACGTGAGGTCACTACTATGCAATGTGTGATTAGAATATCATCAGATTATGACAATTATGGCCGTCGGTGGTTGTCGGCCGTTGTGATGAGGAACGCCCGCGTCGAGGTCTTTGGCGGCAAATTGTAAGATTTAAGAGTTGACAACTTTCCGCTTCAGTGAGATGTATCTACGGCTACGTGGTTCTAAATATATCAAACATCATTATGAGAAGCAGATCCAGAGAACCCCCACCCAGCAAGTCTGAGTAAGACAGAGATAGATGGAAATCAACCTCTCTCTCTCTCTCTCTCTCTCTCTCTCTTCTCTTTCTCTTTCTCTCTCTCTCTTCTCTCTCTCTCTCTCTGTCTCTCCCTCCCTCTCTCTCTCTCTCTCCTTTCTCTCTCTCTCTCTCTCTCTCTTCTCTGTCTCTCTCTCTCCTGTCTCTCCCTCCCTCTCTCTCTCTCTCTCTCTCTCTCTCTCTCTCTCTGTTTCCTGCCGGAGCGGAAACGGAACAACGATAAACTCTCTACATTAGTGTGTGTTGAGGGGTGGCACAGGGGTCAGGGGTTTTGGTCTGGAGAACAGAAATAGTCACACACCACACACACACACACACACACACACACACACACACACACACACAGAGAGAGCCCTCCACTGGTGCACAAAGAGGGTCAACATGTATTCATTGATCGACCTTTCATACTGCTCTCTCCCCTGTGAAGGTCTCCCTGGGCCTCTGGTCTCCCCTGTGAAGGTCTCCCTGGGCCTCTGGTCTCCCCTGTGAAGGTCTCCCTGGGCCTCTGGTCTCCCCTGTGAAGGTCTCCCTGGGCCTCTGGTCTCCCCTGTGAAGGTCTCCCTGGGCCTCTGGTCTCCCCTGTGAAGGTCTCCCTGGGCCTCTGGTCTCCCCTGTGAGGCTCCCAGGCTGCAGGGCCTCAGAGGAGATCGGTGACGGTGGGAATTCCCCTCCTCAGATGTGAGCGCTAATTATGGCGGCTAACAGGAGAGCTAACAGGAGAGCTAACAGGAGAGCCGACATGGAGGTCTGGCATTAGCTCAACGCTATAGCAAATACTCCTGCATGAATACTGTAGTAGCAGTACTCCAAATACTCGTGATATTTGTGTCGTATTGTTCTGTTGTGTACGTGATGAATACACTTCTTGAATGTTGACTCAACCACGTGTACTTCTGGGAGTACTACTGTGCTCATAGTACTGTTGAGACTTGTACTACTGTAGTTACAGTAGTGTGAGTACTACTGTAACAGTAGTAACCAAGTGTTGTCCAACACAACACCTGAGCCTGAAGAAGTGAGGGTGGAGGATGAGGGACAACGCCGTGATCTGCGTTTTAACGAATCATGAGAATACTTCCCTGGAATTGAACAATTATTCATTCAAAACCCTTTTTGGAGTCAAACCGTTGAATAATCTTTCTCACTGTTCAACGTATTTTCTGCAGTCGTCAGCGTTGACTGTGATGGACGACGTTAGTTTGTACTCACAGTTGACCTCCCGCTCCCCCTCCAGCAGGGGGCCGGGGCCCAAGCCTGGCACTCGCCTGAGCCTGGCGTCCAGGCAGGGCAGCTGGGCCGTCGGGGAGCTCTCCGCAGTGAGCTGGCAGCCTCCTCCACCTCCTCCTCACTCACCACCTCCTCCTCCACCTCCTCCTCACTCACCACCTCCTCCTCCTCTTCCTCCACCTCCTCCTCACTCACCACCTCCTCCTCCTCCTCCTCCACCCTCCTCCTGCACTCCCCACCTCCTCCTCCACCTCCTCCTCACTCACCACCTCCTCCTCCTCCTCCTCCACCTCCTCCTCACTCACCACCCTCCTTCCTCCTCTCCTCCAGCCTCCTCCTCCACTCACCACCTCCTCCTCCCCACCTCCTCCCTCACCTCA
>PIJE02003867.1:30000-32424 GCA_002895965.2 Coryphaenoides rupestris
ACCCCCCAGGGCTGATAAACCCAGTGTGGTCGGTATCAGCCCAGCCTCGCCTACTCCCGACCCACCGGTCAGGGGGGTCACGGGGTCGCGGGGGTCGCGGGGTTCGCGGGGTCGGAGCACAACACCGCAGTACTGTAGGAGGATGAGCGGTGTTGCCTTGGACGAAGAAGGCCGGCGTGCTGCATGCTCGTGGCTCAGCGAGAAGTCAGAGTGCATCTCTACTTCTTGATTTCTATATTTGATCTTCTGCTTCCCCGGGACTCTCTGGTTCTCTGATTCATACGGAGCTTTCGGCTCCAGCGTGAGTGAGTCACAGATAACACCCGACGTTTCACTGTGACCGTGTGTCAAGCTCCAGCTCATTCGGTTACTCCCTCCACCCACCCTGCGCCTCCCCCGACTTTAGCCCTCCACCCAGCCCTTCGCCCTCCACCCTCCGCCCTCCGCCCGCTTCTGTTCTCTGTTCCTCTGCGGGGTGGAGCTGCTGAGCGACAGGCTGAGGCTGCAGCGTGACACCCAGTGGGAGACGTATGTCGGCGGGCGGGCGCAGAGCCTCCGCCGTGGGCTTCGTTCTCTCCATATATGTGGAAGGTATGAGTCCAGTTTTGCTGCTAAACGTCTGAGAGGCCGCGTGACGACACGCAGGCAGACATGCAGCTGCTGCACACACCACACACACACACACACACACACACACGTGTGTGTGTGTACCGACCTAACAACGTACCGACCTAACAACGTACCGACCTAACAACGTACCGACCTAACAACGTACCGACCTAGCAACGTACCGACCTAACAACGTACCGACCTAACAACGTACCGACCTAACAACGTACCGACCTAGCAACGTACCGACCTAACAACGTACCGACCTAACAACGTACCGACCTAACAACGTACCGACCTAACAACGTACCGACCGAGCAACGTACCGACCTAACAACGTACCGACCTAGCAACGTACCGACCTAACAACGTACCGACCTAGCAACGTACCGACCTAACAACGTACCGACCTAACAACGTACCGACCTAACAACGTACCGACCTAACAACGTACCGACCTAACAACGTACCGACCTAACAACGTACCGACCTAACAACGTACCGACCTAGCAACGTACCGACCTAACAACGTACCGACCTAACAACGTACCGACCTAACAACGTACCGACCTAACAACGTACCGACCTAACAACGTACCGACCTAACAACGTACCGACCTAACAACGTACCGACCTAGCAACGTACCGACCTAACAACGTACCGACCTAGCAACGTACCGACCTAGCAACGTACCGACCTAACAACGTACCGACCTAACAACGTACCGACCTAACAACGTACCGACCTAACAACGTACCGACCTAACAACGTACCGACCTAACAACGTACCGACCTAGCAACGTACCGAACAACGTACCGACCTAACAACGTACCGACCTAGCAACGTACCGACCTAACAACGTACCGACCTAACAACGTACCGACCTAACAACGTACCGACCTAACAACGTACCGACCTAACAACGTACCGACCTAACAACGTACCGACCTAACAACGTACCGACCTAGCAACGTACCGACCTA
The DNA here is from genome assembly GCA_002895965.2 of Coryphaenoides rupestris. NCBI lineage: Eukaryota > Metazoa > Chordata > Actinopteri > Gadiformes > Macrouridae > Coryphaenoides > Coryphaenoides rupestris. Next base: position 31,595 of record PIJE02003867.1, read on the forward strand.
ACAACGTACCGACCTAACAACGTACCGACCTAACAACGTACCGACCTAACAACGTACCGACCTAACAACGTACCGACCTAACAACGTACCGACCTAATGAATCCATTTTAATTCCAAAAAGCGAGCGCAGGTCTGAGCAGAGAGCTGCTCAGAAAGCTCTCTGGACAGATCTGAGTTTCTCTGTGTGGTGGTGTCATCATGCTGGGGGGGTGGAGGTGGAGGGTGGAGGGTGGAGGAGGGAGGGTGGAGGAGGGGAGGGGAGGGTGGTGGTTATGCGTTGTCACTTCAGAGAAATAGGAAGTGGTTCTGGGCACAGGAAGCTGTGAACCAAATGTGAAGTATGCTAAACAGCAGCCACTTGAACAGCTGAAGGCTGGAGATGCATTCTCTCTCTATCTCTATTCCTCTACCTCTCTCTCTCCTCTCTCTCTCTCTCTCTCTCTCTCTCCCCCTCCACTATCTAACCAGGTGCGTCCCGCTCACATCTTAAAACCTCTTTTTTCCAGGAGCGACCGACGAGGCAGCTTGACATGAGGACAACAAACACACAAAGTGAATAACAGAACAAGTTCTCTCTCTCCTCTGTCTGACCCAGAGACTCTCTCTCTCTCTCTCTCTCTCTCTCTCTCTCTCTCTCTCTCGCTGTCTGTCTCTGTGTGTCCAGGGCTCACTCTAGCGCCCTCTATGGGTGGGTGGGTGTGGGGAGGGAGGGAGGGTTGTTATAGAGCTATGTGTTATGGAGTTGGGTCATAGAATTGTTGTGTTTATGTATAATTGGGTTTTTTTTAACATGAACTTCCTGAGACCGCAAAGTAAGTTAGTAGGGAGGT
>PIJE02003868.1:6772-19770 GCA_002895965.2 Coryphaenoides rupestris
AACCAGGCCGAGCAGAGACTAACACGTGGCTCGGTCATTCTGAGCAGCGCTTTGGCTCCGGAGGATCTGAGGGCCTGCATCGAGGCCCTCAACAAGCACCTGGTGCGCTACCCATCATGCAAGCGGTCACGTGGCAGGTAGGACACACGGGAGACTCTGTTCAGATTTGAAAACGAGAAAATGTGACCTTTTTCTCGAGGTCTCGCGGAGTCTCAAGTGATCGAACAAATAAATGAACAATGTCCTTCCAGGAAAAAGACGGCGGTTAAAATGTTGAACAGCGTCTGTGCTCACCGAGACAATCAGAACTCCAGGACGCCATCAGGGAACCTTGGCTCTGATTGGCTACGTGGACCAGTGAAAGGCCGCGGAATAAGAGTGCTCTCTATTGATGGCGGCGGCGCAAGGTTAATACATGTTCTACAAAATCTATCTGTCCATCTCTCTATCTCCCTGGCTCTCTGTCTCTGTCTGTCTAGATCTGTCTGTCTGGATCTGTCTGTCTGTCCTGTCATGGTCTGTCTGTTGGATCTGTCTGTCTGTATGGATCTGTCTGGTCTGTCTGTCTGTCTGGATTTGTCTGTCTGGGTGTCTGTCTGTCTGTCTGTCTGGATGTCGTCTGTCTGTCTGGATCTGTCTGTCTGGATCTGTCTGTCTGTCTCTGTCTTGTCTGTCCTGTCTGTCTGTCTGTCTGTATGGATCTGTCTGTCTGGATCTGTCCGTCTGGATCTGTCTGTCTGATCTGTCTGTCTGTCTGGATCTGTCTGTCTGGATTCTGTCTGTTCTGTATGGATCTGTCTGTCCTGTCATCTATCACTGTGTCCCGGCCTGTCTTGCCGTGTTAGCCAGCCGCTGCGTCCCTGGTCCTGCTGCTGATGAGAACCCTCTGCCCTCCTCCCCAGAGGCGTGGTGCCCCTGCAGATGCTGAAGCTGCTGGAGGCGGAGACGGGGAGACCCATCCATCAGCTGTTTGACTACATCTGTGGCGTGAGCACAGGTGTGTCCTGACCGACGTTTCGGGGGGGCGGAGACTCGATCAGTATGAACAACACCTGGATTGCATCTATACTGTATATACCGTATGTATAGATAACCCTCCTGTCCCAATCCCACACCACCAACCAAGGTGCGGTTCTGGCCTTCATGCTCGGCCTGGCCCGGTTCTCCCTGGAGGAGTGCGAGGACATGTACCGGCGCTTCGGGTCCGACGTGTTCCGCCAGAACCCCCTGGTGGGCACGGTGCAGATGGGCTGGAGCCACTCCTATTACAACACGGAGACCTGGGAGAAGATACTGCGGTACTGGAGCCAAGGACTTTATGTGGCTTTCTTACGTAACACCACGGGGGGGGGCTAGCTACCTGCCTGGCCCCCCTGGTTGGAGTGCTGCAGTGGAAGTAGTTTTTATCGTCCCCCGTTGTTCGGTTTGGTTTCTTTCAGAGAGAAGATGGGGGAAGAAATCCTGATCAGGACATCGAGAGACGAGTTAAGTCCGAAGGTAAAAAAAGAACAGTTAGATTTCACATGAAAGTGAAGGTAGTATTACGAGGAATATGAATATAGATGTGTGGTGTGATGGGTCTGGTATGAAGAGGAACTGGGTTGTACAACGTGGACCATGAGTGTTCAGTTACAGTGTACAGTTTTGCTATTGTTGTACACTGTGCTATAAATATATCTTTATTAAAGGTATTTCTAATCAACACAATGTGCAATATTACATTTCAATACCATTGCCAACTTTTCTGTTCTAGTGAACTTATTTTTTTACTAAATACTTCTTAGATTTATTGTTATTCTATTAGACGTGTACACTTTACATGTATTATTCTATTATTTTTATTCTTATGTTGTCATTTTTGAGCAACCTCTAGCACAAGAATTTCATTACATTTACATTTACATTTACATTTAGGGCATTTGGCAGACGCTTTTATCCAAAGCGACTTACAAAGAGTACAAGCACAGAGTTCCATCTTATCCAATCTGATCTCCATATACATTGAGACTGTCCCTCACGTAACGGACGGCGTGGTCGCTGCTTACCTGTCCAGGTGTCAGCGGTGAGCGCGGTGGTGAACTGGGGGAGCAGTCCCAAGGCGTTTGTGTTCCGCAACTACAACCACACGCCGGGCTCCCTGAGCCGCTACGCCGGCGGCTCCGTCTACCGGCTGTGGCAGGCGGTGCGCGCCTCCTCCGCCGCGCCCGGCTACTTCCAGGAGTTCCCGCTGCGGAGCGACATCCACCAGGTAAAGCTAGTCGGCGGCGGCGCTAATCACGTACCCCTCGTCTGGCGTCACTGGTTAGTACGCTAACCGGGCGATTATTGTAAAGCACTTTGAGCGGCCACAAGTCCACAAAATGCCGAAAAGATCCGACAGTAATACTAACAATCTAATAATCTGTTGGAGAGCAACGTACTGTCCACCTGTGGCTGCAGGACGGCGGGATCCTGCTCAACAACCCGTGTGCGCTCGCGGTGCACGAGAGCCGCCTGCTGTGGCCCCGTCAGCCCTTCCAGTGCGTGCTGTCCCTGGGCACCGGTCGCTACGACAACGTGAAGCGGGGCCCCGCCGCCACCTCCACCAGCCTGAGGGCCAAGATCAGCAGCCTGATCTGCAGCGCCACCGACACCGAGGGCGTCCACACGCTGCTGGACGACCTGCTGGCCCCCGACGTCTACTTCCGCTTCAACCCCATGCTGAGCGCCCAGGTGTCCCTGGACGAGAGCCGCCCGGGGGCCCTGGAGCGCCTGCGCCGGGACACCCACGTGTACCTGGACCGGAACCGGCCGAAGCTGGCCCGGCTCTGCCTGGTCCTGGGGGCCGAGCGGTCGGCCGCCAGCCGAACCAAGGACTGGGTCTGTGGGCGGGCGTGGGAGGTGAAGCAGAGATGGGCTTGAGATGGGAAAGAAAGGGCTTGAGGTTCGGAGGTAAACGCACACACACGTGCACACACACACACACACACACACAACCACCACACACGTGCAGGGGCGTATACACGCACGCACACCACACACACACACACACAACACACACACACACACACACACACACACACACGTGCAGGCGTATACACACACACACAAACACACACACACACCACAGACAGACACGAACAACGAACGAACAACGAACGATTAATCCTAATTGTGTACATGCAGCGACATATTGCCAATTATCTATTATTATTTATTATGCGCAAGCCTGCACAGAGAACACTGGATGTAACGTGGATGTAAAACATGCATTAGCACCTTTGGTTGAACATTTCTCTACAGGTTGAATTGTATGAAATCGGTACGAAAACGATTGACAGTAACGTACGAACGTGTCCCTCATTCCTGGCTTCCCAAGCACCGGACACTTTCTCGCCGGGACAGACTCAACACTCCGGCGTGTCCTTCGACATTCAGAGGAGGGGAAATTTCTGAAATGTACGTCAGTATGTTGACGTTGACAGAGACAACAGTATTCCACTCTGAGGATGGAAGTATCTCATATATAATGTATCTGCTAAATGACACACTTGTGAGATGTCTTGTAAATAATAAATATTTATTTTGAAGATATGACAGGATGTGTATTATTATAATCGTGGATGTAATTCATTCTTATTACGTGATCCCATTGTGACTGTGATCAACCTGATGTTGTTCTATGTATTACTTGATACTATTATACACTCGTCCCCGATGGAGTGATGCATTATGGGCATACATCCATCCATGAAATAGTGGTGGTGGATCCTATGTGGAATTAACTCAGAGCCACTTGAGTGCGAGGGGTTAACTTCTTCCGCCGAGCCGCTCGCTCTCCGTCTACAATGGACGGGCTTTGTCTGGGACAGAACGGCCTTGTGTCACAGGGGGGCTTGTGGCTGTGCCAGCCAGAGCGAAGACACAAGGTCAGTAGCTATTGGCCACCCACACACACGCACACACACACACACACAAACACACACACGCACACACACTCACACACATGTGCACGCACACACACACACACACACACCTTCAGCCCATTGACAAATAACCACAGTGATAAATACAATGTGTCATACTTTCTATTCAATGAACCCAATATTAGTGCTGACAGAAATTGGTCGATATTTAATTCCAGGGCCGAGAAGCGTTCATATTATGATGAGTGACTTGTGATTTATTTTTTATTCTCTCGTTTTATCTCAGCCCAACCATCACAATGGGGATGACGTGATGCTAACGTGTGGATTTCACAAAGGGTTGATTCTGTGAGTCACGGAGGCTGGGGTTAGCGCGCTCGTGTGACCGGACCCTCGTGTGACCGGACCCTCGTGTGACGGCTGTCCTCCTGACGTTGGGACACGGGCAGGGGGTGGTGAGGAGGGGTGAGGACGGGGTGAGGAGGGAGGGGGGGGGGGGTCTCTGTTCCTTCCTCGTCTCCCCCCCCCACATCGCTTCACCTGCTCTGACGTGACACACTGACACTGACTGACTGTCAGCGTCGTAACGGACTGAGTGAGTGAGTGAGTGAGTGTGCAAAGGTCGGTGCTGTGAGCGCAACACACAGAGAGAACAAAGCAACCTGGCGTGATGATGATGACGACGATGATGATGAACGTGATTTGTGCGCCACTTGAGGGCCATGTGAGGTCGGCCTTCGGGAGCTGAAGAAGAGGAGGAGGAGGAGGAGGAGGAGGAGAAGGAGGAGGAGGTGGAAGGGTAGAGGAAACTCACTGGCGCGACCACTAAAGGTAGGAGCCCTTGAAATTCACCACTGTTGTCGTACTACTTAATTACTGACTAACTAAGTAGTCAGTAAGTGATAACGTAAGTCAGTCAGATGCATTGCATTTACTGTGACATCGATATTACCCGCAGATATTGATTGGATCGAAACAATTTGCGTGGAAGCAGAGGAACAGAAGATTTTTTTTAGAGATAGAAACGATGACGAGGTCACAGGTCAAAACAGCTCAGGCACCACTGGGTGAGAGTGAGACTGCTGGCTCCTCAGGTCATGTTTAAGTGAGAGTTTACATTCTATCATCATCATCATCATCATCATCATCACCACTAAAATCAATAACAGCATCGCTCGCAATGGCATCTGGAATATTGGAGTCGCCTATTTGAATGTATACGCAGTATTGTGTATAATATGCGTATATAAACAGTATCTAGAATTCCCTTAGGATGGAGTACTGTACTGTTTGCGGTCTGTACACAAGCCTGGGACCTTCATCCAAGGCTGGGAGAAGGTCAGGAGTTTTATATATTATATACTGGTATCTGTGGTCTCCTGGAACAAATTTCCATTCTCTGTGTGAGCTGTGTGTACGTCCAGTTAACCAACCTTGGAGCGAATCGAACCGAACAGCTTTTGTATGCGTGTGTTGTGTGTGGATGTTGTTGAATTAGAATCAATATCCAAACTTTAGGACCCCTTCTCATCTGTCAAAACCATGTGTCTCCACCACGCCCCCCCGGCGCCCCCGTTGACAAATGTCGCTCCATCAGACGTCCCGCCGCCTTGCGTCCATACATCATCATCATCATCGGTCCAGGTGTCTCTCTCTCTCTCTAGGAGTGTAATCCAATCTGTTCCTCTTCCTGGACATCATGGAGACACACACACACACACACACCGTGTTGTGAGGACAGGAGACCCCCCCCCATGGACATACATGGCCTCTCGTGGTCACTGATCTGGTTGCTGTGCCTGTGTGTTGTTCACCCACTGAGCCTCTTCACTCGCCAATATGGTGGCTGTTGTTGGCACCGTGTGACGGATCCCCTGCTCAGCTTGGCTCAGTGTGTGTGTGTGTGTGTGTGTGTGGAGAACGGTCCAGCACACACACACACACACACACACACACACACACACACACACACACACACACACACACACAGAGAGAGAGAGCCAAGTGGCGCGCCGCAGGCTATGCTCTCTGGCTTTTGTTGTTGCTGTTGTCATGATGCGTGTTGTGCGAGAGACGAGACTCCATCGCCGCGTTCGGTCGTACAGATGGAGCGACGTGTGTGTGTGTGTGTGTGTGTGTGTGTGTGTGTGTGTTGTGTGTGTGAAGGGGGGGGGGGAGGGGTCGGGGAGAAGGGGTGAGCGAGAGCGTTAACTCGCAGACGAGGTTAACACAGGGAGCTATACTGTATGTGTTTAACCGTTTACGTCACTCACTGTGTGTGTGTGTGTCGGACAGCTAGTCCGCAGTACTCGGCAGTGGTTAGTTTAAAACAACACACTTGACTTTCTGATGAAGTTGGGCTTTATGTGTGTGTGTGTGTGTGTGTGTGTGTGTGTGTGTGTGTGTGTAGCCCAGTTAAAAGGTCCATCGTTTATTTTGCTGTGGTGTGGTGTGGTGCTGGTGTGTATGGATTGCCCCGTGTGGATGCCTCGCCGCCGCCTACGTGGGTCAGAACTGTGGACAGAGACGGATTGTTTGCCTTGATTGCAAACCACTCCTGGGTGTTTCTCCATAAAAGATAACCTTATTCTTTCCTCCAGGGTCTCACGGCTGAATGCCAGAGATATTTTCCACTGCAGAGAAGAAGAAAGAAAAAAATATATGAGGCAACGGAGGAATCAAGGGCGCAGTATGCACACTGTAGCACACGCAGGTTTACTGATGTCGAAGAAATATATTTATGAACTTTTCCGTGCGGTGAAAGACATGCGGCTGAGAGATAGTGTTGGGATTTGTTCAAACCGGGTCAAATGTTCTCGAATGTAAAATTCATGAGACAGAACGAAGGCAGACAGATATGTCTTTCATCCGGTCCCAGGTTCTCACGAGCCAACCGCCGAGCCCACGCGTCGATGTCATGAGCGCACATCGGAATGTCCGTTCAATCCGCTCGTCGAGGCCAAAGTGCGTCTGTCGGCGTGGAAAAACAAAATAACACAATCTGACTCCACCGCATGGGAGTGGATGTTAAAGTTGTCTCGAGAATCGTGTTTCTGAATCTGAATAAAACTTTCGGAGCGGAAACAATTCTCGTCTAATTCTTCCGTGAGGAGGCCTTGTGTGTCGGATGTGTGTCGCTAAACCCCGACGTCCTCAACATCGCCATTTCGGTCGGCACCGTGTGTGTGTCCACGGTGCCGGGTTGATTGAGACCCCTGGGGGAGCTCGGGAGACGTGTCCCCCGGGAGTGAGTGATGGTGTAGGTGGTTCCCGGCGGCGTCTCATTCATTATTCATCATGGGACGGGTGGGCAGAAGTGCTGCTAGTGGTGCGAGTCAGTCAGACAAGAACCTCCTTTCTCGAAGCCCGCGGCCCGGCCCGGCCCCCCGGCCCCCCCCCCAGCCTCCCTCCTCCTGGGATCCTCTGACCGACTGCCCACCGCCGGCGTCATGAACGACCGAGACATGAAACCGTACACAACTCCAACCGAACGATAGCTCCCAGAGGAAGTCTGGCGAAATTGTCAATGGACTTCTAGAGAACACAGAACACAGAGATGGGGAGGAGGGGTTCCTGACTCGAGTGCCAGGTAGGGGACTTCCAGTTCCGGCTGTTAGGGTGCCAAAGTTTGACACTGCTGGGTGTAGTTGATATTGTTTGTGGACGCTATTCTGTGGACCCCCGTTTGCGCAAACACACACACTCTTAATGAACGCCGCCGTCTTACACTGTGTGTGTGTGTGTGTGTGTGTGTGTCGTTGTCTCGGACGTCGATGTAAACAAATGCTGCCAATCAGTGGTTTCGGACCACCATTAGAACGCAGAAAGACATTAAGATTGACGCGCCGCCGCCGCCGAGCATTAAGACGCAATTGATTCTCGAGTCGTGTTTATGATGCAGTTTGTGTGAGAGTGAGAGTCACTTTCAGAATTGGACGCAGTGGACGTGTTCTTGTTACTCGCTCGCTTCTACTCGCGGCCGTGTTCCGTAGACGGGAAAAGAGAAAAGAAAAAAAAAACAATTAAAACACAAAAGAACCAGTGTCTGGTGGTGATGGTGTCATGATAGTGGGGGGGGGGGGGGGGGCGTTGCATTGTATGCTTTAAGAATACAGAAGTGTTCAAACGGTTTCTATCTGTATAATATATGCTAATTTAATTAATTAGATTCCTTATTATTATTATTCACGTCAGAAATATGTGGCCTCTAAAGCCCTTTGACAGTGTTACCGTTAGTACTGTAAGTTAGTAAAGTTTATTGATAGAGCACCTTTCACAGACACCAGTCACAAAGTGCTTCACAGTTAGAACAAACAAATCAGCTAAAATAAATCACAAATAAATTAAGTTATTAAGTTATTTAGGGCAAAATAAAATGGACTTGACTTCCTTATTACTGTTATTATTGTTCAACATTTTCACTCCTGTCTCCACGGTGACTGTACAGGTGCATGTGAGGAGTAAAACTTCTGGTGGGTTCCATGCACTTTCAGGATGGGGACACTGGTTCCAGCAGCCCTACTGCTACTAGCATGGCACAGCAGTGTCCGTGCCCTGGACATCCCACTGGAGAGTGAGTCCATATCACCACCACCACCACCACCACCACCACCACCACCACACACACACACGGCACCGCCATGTTGAAACCAAATGCTCCGGTCACGTGCGGAAGTGACAGAAAGAAGGAATGCGCTGAGGTAAACACTTTTGTTCACTTCCCCCGCCTGTCCGACAGTCCGACAGCCTCCGACCATCACACGCCAGTCGCCCATGGACCACATCGTTGACCCCAAGGACACCATGGTGATCGAGTGCGAGGCGAAGGGAAACCCTCAGCCCATGTGAGAACTGCAAACCACAAACCACACACACTGGGAACTCTGTGCAGGGTTCTCCAGTTTTGCTCACCTCCTCCTTAGTGACCAACATGTTGTCCTTGTCCTTGTCCTTGTCCTTGTCCTTGTCCTTGTCCTTGTTCTTGTTCTTGTCTCTTCTCGTGGTCCCTGCAGCTTCTCGTGGCGGCGTAACGGGAAGTATTTAAACGTGGCGCGCGACCCCCAGGCGTCGATGCGCCGCCGCTCCGGGACGCTGGACATCTACGCCTGGAAGGACCCGCAGGAGTACGAGGCGGAGTACCAGTGCATCGCCTCCAACGAGCACGGCTCGGCCTACTCTCACAAGATCATGCTCCGACTCTCAAGTGAGCCGCCGTCTGTCTGCGGTGTTAAAAACGAACGACGCAGGGGTCACCACGCTGAGTAGACAGTAAAACACTCCCCCCCCCCCCCCTTCCGTGTTTGTGTCAGGACCTCCGCTGTGGCCTAACGAGATCTTGGAGCCGGTGGTGGTCAGCGTTGGCCTTCCTCTGGTCCTCACCTGCGATCCTCCACCAGGGCCTCCCAAACCCGAGACCTACTGGATGTCCAGCTGTAAGTGCCTCTCCGTAAAACAACCCTATCCCCCGTCATGAACACCTTTTTACGACGCTAGCATCCCTGCTACCTGTGGCCCATAATATCCTTTATTTATGAGGGGGGCCTGCGCGTAACAAGGCCGCGTTTCGTTTCGCCGCAGGCTCGTTTGCGAGGCCCTTCTCCTGGCCCATACAGACGGCCTTCCCCACCATGCAGCCCGTGCGGCAGGACCGCAGGGTGTCCACCGGCGTCAACGGCGACCTCTACTTCGCCAACGTGCTCTTTAACGACTCCCAGACGGACTACTGCTGCAACGCTCGCCTGCCGCACAAGAACAGCATTCAGCAGAAGAGGCCGGTCGTCGTCAAGGTGATCACAAGTGAGTGGAACGACGGCCAAAAACCTGTTGGCCGACACTTTAATTCCTTTTAATTCCCTGGATGTGTTGCAGTAATACACTGACTCCTGTCTTGTCTTGCTATACACTGTATTTATTAACAGAATTGTTCAGTTGTTTCAGTTTTCTGTTATTACGACGACTCGGGGTACAAAATTAGCAGCGGCCACAAGATTTTCCTGTCAGTAAATGTCTGTAAAGTCACTGTCACCGGACGAGTTAACACAACGGTGACTGAGCCTATGGTCCGCTGCACTGGTGAAGGACCTTGCGTTTTCCATCACCCAGCAGTGATTGGTCCCGTGGACGTCCGCCAGAGAGCATAAGCGGATGCGACCACTGTACTGTTTGTTCGGTCTCTGCTGGAGTAAATGGAGTATCCGCCATTAAACAACTGGCAGCGGACTGTGATTGATTTTCGCCATAGGTGTCGCCAAAGAGCACGAAACCACTTTAAGTGACTGGTCAAATTTGACCATTCACTAGCCATTTGAACGGCGGACAAAAGAAGTTAATTTTGCACCCTGCTACTACTTACTGTATAACAATAACCTCATCCAACTGTGGTATAACCCTTGACATGTGTGCTCTAATGTGGATTCTATACTCACGGGCCGTTTATTTGATTTCAGACCACCTCTAATGACTCATGACTCCCACCCCCCCCATACCTCCCCCAATTACCCAGTATGTGTTGTGGTGAGTGTGGACCCTCTGTTAGCTTTCCACGCATTCCCTCTCAATAACAGCTAATCAATAAGCACACAAGCTCCGCTAATCGCAATTTAATGTGCTGCTTGCCAATAACAATCGACGTTCAGCCGTTCGATACGTCTTGAGGACTGCGGTGTATGCAGCGTGTTGTTTTGTGTCGCGTCCGCAGCGCGCACCGTGTCCGAGGCCGCCCCCACCTGGCTGTCGCCCACCAAGTCCTCCACCTCCATCCTGGGCCTGCAGGGGGAGGAGCTTCTGCTGGAGTGCATCGCCGCAGGAGTGTGAGTAGAGGAGGCGATCAATAGGCCCGATTGTTCGGCACCACCACCCCCCAACACCATTACCACCACCACCACCACCACCACCACCACCACCACGATCAACACCACTATTACCAACACCAGCAGCAACACCAACAACACCACCAACACCACCACCACCATCACCACCACCAACACCACCATTACCAACACCAGCAGCAACACCAACAACACCACCAACACCACCAACACCACCACCACCACTTCTGTCATGCTGTGGTCCCAGTACTAGTTGGTGTAACACCGTTGAGATGCGTTGATGTGATGCTGGGGGTAAATAAAGGAAGTATGTCAGTAAGTACATTTTATTTATGAAGCGCCTTTGGAAGCCAGGATTACAAGGTGCTGTACAATGCGACACAGTGAGAACAAGTAGATAAGACAGACAAACAATAAGACAGTAACACAATAAAAAAAAGTAATCACGGCGCAAACACAGAAGTCATAACACGGACAATTAAAACAATAAAACTAACACAGAAAGACACGCCCACAGTACAGAACAAAGTGCTTCTTAAAGCTGTCGACTGACTCTGCTTTTGTCTTTGTTTTGTCTTTTGTTGTCATTATTGTGGTCTCTGTGATTCTGGAGCGAGTCCTCTATCCGTGTAATACAGTTTGTGTTGGTTTTTGACCTCCGACCCTTCATCACGCCACAGCGGATGGTAACCATGTCACCGCTGTAGTCTCCAGAAGTCTCCTTCAGTCTGAGTACCTGTGGCGTTGTGTGTTTGTGGACAGGCCGACGCCGCACGTCACCTGGACCAAAGACGGAGAGAGGCTGACGGTGAAGCCGGGGATGAGGATCAAGAACTTCAACAAGATGATTCACATCGCCAAGGCCTCGTTCGACGACATCGGCGAGTACGTCTGCGCCGCCGCCAACAAGATCGGCTACACGGAGCGGACCATAACTGTCCGGGTCAAAGGTGAGAGACATTAACAGCAGAAAATAATGATTATTATTATAATAATAATAAAAAAATAATAATAAAATAACAATAATAATAATAATAATAATAATAATAATAATATAATAAAAACAACAAATAATAATAATAATAATAATTAAATAACAAAAATAATATAATAATAATAATAATAATAATACAAATAAAAAAAATAATAATAATAATAAACAATAATAATCAAATAATATTTTTTTTACAATTAATACCATGATATCTTTCCCACCTTTTTTATTCGCCAGCGGCTCCATTTTGGTTGGAGAAGCCGGTTGACTTGGTGCTGGCGCCCGAGGAAGACGGTCGCCTGGTGTGCCGCTCGGACGGGATTCCCCGGCCGACCATCCACTGGTTCCTCAACGGCGAGTCGTTAGAAAGTAGGTTTTGACATCAGAGACAGACAAGTTCACAGAGCTTCAGAGTTAAACAAGGGCCTGCGAAGCCCTTGGATTGTGCAACTGTGACGAAGAGCGAGAGACTCATCAACTCGACTTGGCTTTAATGAATGATGGACTTAAGTTAGATGCTAGTGTGTCCTATTTAATTAGGTTCTTTGTCAATGTTGTTGTTGTTGTTGTTGATCTTTCTGTGTGTGTGTATGTGTGTTGTCCAGCCGCCATTCCCCATGCCAGCAGGCACGTGTCCGGGGACACACTGAGCTTCCGCAGTGTGACCATGGAAAACACGGGCGTCTACCAATGCAACGCCTCCAATGAGTTCGGGTACCTGATGGCCAACGCCTTCGTCAACGTGCTGCGTGAGTTCCCCGCCTCATCGCCTTGCATCTGATGTACAGTAGCAACAATTTAATACCGATTAAATTCAAATTTAAAGCAGGGATTCGACCACATTTGACCATAGTTTGCTGCGATACGATCAATGTATTTTGATCCAACCACATAAAAAACAGTCACAGATAATTACAACCAGATTGAGCTAGTTTTACAAATGGCAATTATTTATAAAGACACAAAAATATATAAATATATGTATCAGATAAGATCTAAAATATATACATATACATATATACGATTTATTATGAATAAAAATCAATATTTGTGCTTTGCATTGATTTAGTTGCATCATGACCCTCAGGTTGCACCCCTAATGTGCAGTCAGTGCTCCAGATGTAATCCACTGTCCAGTTACTGGGTGGTAGTATGACTGAAACATGAGGCTAGCCTGTAGCTGTGGACGTTCACGTCACGCTCTTCCACGTCCGCAGACGCGACCCCTCGCATCCTCAGGCCCCAGGAAGACCATCTCAAGGTGGTGGAGGG
>PIJE02003869.1:7500-15195 GCA_002895965.2 Coryphaenoides rupestris
AACACAACCTGGATCAGACTAAACACAACCTGGATCAGACTAAACACAAACTAGATCAGACTAAACACAACCTGGATCAGACTAAACACAACCTGGATCAGACTAAACACAAACTAGATCAGACTAAACACAACCTAGATCAGACTAAACAGAACCTGGATCAGACTAAACACAAACTAGATCAGACTAAACACAAACTAGATCAGACTAAACACAACCTGGATCAGACTAAACACAACCTGGATCAGACTAAACACAAACTAGATCAGACTAAACACAAACTAGATCAGACTAAACACAACCTGGATCAGACTAAACACAAACTAGATCAGACTAAACACAAACTAGATCAGACTAAACACAACCTGGATCAGACTAAACACAACCTGGATCAGACTAAACACAACCTGGATCAGACTAAACACAAACTAGATCAGACTAAACACAACCTGGATCAGACTAAACACAACCTGGATCAGACTAAACACAAACTAGATCAGACTAAACACAAACTAGATCAGACTAAACACAACCTGGATCAGACTAAACACAACCTGGATCAGACTAAACACAAACTAGATCAGACTAAACACAAACTAGATCAGACTAAACACAAACTAGATCAGACTAAACACAAACTAGATCAGACTAAACACAACCTGGATCAGACTAAACACAACCTGGATCAGACTAAACACAAACTAGATCAGACTAAACACAACCTGGATCAGACTAAACACAACCTGGATCAGACTAAACACAACCTGGATCAGACTAAACACAAACTAGATCAGACTAAACACAAACTAGATCAGACTAAACACAAACTAGATCAGACTAAACACAAACTAGATCAGACTAAACACAACCTGGATCAGACTAAACACAAACTAGATCAGACTAAACACAACCTGGATCAGACTAAACACAAACTAGATCAGACTAAACACAAACTAGATCAGACTAAACACAAACTAGATCAGACTAAACACAAACTAGATCAGACTAAACACAAACTAGATCAGACTAAACACAACCTAGATCAGACTAAACACAAACTAGATCAGACTAAACACAACCTGGATCAGACTAAACACAACCTGGATCAGACTAAACACAACCTGGATCAGACTAAACACAAACTAGATCAGACTAAACACAAACTAGATCAGACTAAACACAAACTAGATCAGACTAAACACAAACTAGATCAGACTAAACACAAACTAGATCAGACTAAACACAAACTAGATCAGACTAAACACAACCTGGATCAGACTAAACACAAACTAGATCAGACTAAACACAAACTAGATCAGACTAAACACAACCTGGATCAGACTAAACACAAACTAGATCAGACTAAACACAAACTAGATCAGACTAAACACAAACTAGATCAGACTAAACACAACCTGGATCAGACTAAACACAAACTAGATCAGACTAAACACAACCTGGATCAGACTAAACACAAACTAGATCAGACTAAACACAACCTGGATCAGACTAAACACAAACTAGATCAGACTAAACACAAACTAGATCAGACTAAACACAACCTGGATCAGACTAAACACAAACTAGATCAGACTAAACACAAACTAGATCAGACTAAACACAAACTAGATCAGACTAAACACAACCTGGATCAGACTAAACACAAACTAGATCAGACTAAACACAACCTGGATCAGACTAAACACAAACTAGATCAGACTAAACACAAACTAGATCAGACTAAACACAAACTAGATCAGACTAAACACAAACTAGATCAGACTAAACACAACCTGGATCAGACTAAACACAAACTAGATCAGACTAAACACAAACTAGATCAGACTAAACACAACCTGGATCAGACTAAACACAACCTGGATCAGACTAAACACAACCTGGATCAGACTAAACACAACCTGGATCAGACTAAACACAAACTAGATCAGACTAAACACAAACTAGATCAGACTAAACACAACCTGGATCAGACTAAACACAAACTAGATCAGACTAAACACAACCTGGATCAGACTAAACACAAACTAGATCAGACTAAACACAACCTGGATCAGACTAAACACAAACTAGATCAGACTAAACACAAACTAGATCAGACTAAACACAAACTAGATCAGACTAAACACAACCTGGATCAGACTAAACACAAACTAGATCAGACTAAACACAAACTAGATCAGACTAAACACAACCTGGATCAGACTAAACACAACCTGGATCAGACTAAACACAACCTGGATCAGACTAAACACAACCTGGATCAGACTAAACACAACCTGGATCAGACTAAACACAACCTGGATCAGACTAAACACAAACTAGATCAGACTAAACACAAACTAGATCAGACTAAACACAAACTAGATCAGACTAAACACAACCTGGATCAGACTAAACACAACCTGGATCAGACTAAACACAAACTAGATCAGACTAAACACAACCTGGATCAGACTAAACACAACCTGGATCAGACTAAACACAACCTGGATCAGACTAAACACAAACTAGATCAGACTAAACACAACCTGGATCAGACTAAACACAAACTAGATCAGACTAAACACAACCTGGATCAGACTAAACACAAACTAGATTCAGACTAAACACAAACCTGGATCAGACTAAACACAAACTAGATCAGACTAAACACAACCTGGATCAGACTAAACACAAAACTAGATCAGACTAAACACAAACTAGATCAGACTAAACAGAACCTGGATCAGACTAAACACAACCTGGATCAGACTAAACCACAAACTAGATCAAGACTAAACACAAACTAGATCAGACTAAACCACAAACTAGATCAGACTAAACACAAACTAGATCAGACTAAACACAACCTGGATTCAGACTAAACACAAACTAGATCAGACTAAACACAACCTGGATCAGACTAAACACAACCTGGATCAGACTAACACAAACTAGATCAGACTAAACACCACCTGGATCAGACTAAACACAACTAGATCAGACTAAACACAACCTGGATCAGACTAACAACAACCTGGATCAGACTAAACACAACCTTGGATCAGACTAAACACAAACTAGATCAGACTAAAGACAAACTAGATCAGACTAACAAAAGTAGATCAGACTAAACACAAACTAGATCAGGACTAAACACAAACTAGATCAGACTAAACACAAACTAGATCAGAACTAAACACAAACCTGGATCAGACTAAACACAAACTAGATCAGACTAAACACAAACTAGATCAGACTAAACACAAACCTGGATCAGACTAAACACAAACTAGATCAGACTAAACACAAACTAGATCAGACTAAACACAAACTAGATCAGACTAAACAGAACCTGGATAGACTAAACACAACCTGGATCAGACTAAACACAAACTAGATCAGACTAAACACAACCTGGATCAGACTAAACACAAACTAGATCAGACTAAACACAAACTAGATCAGACTAAAACACAACCTGGATCAGACTAAACACAAACTAGATCAGACTAAACACAACCTGGATCAGACTAAACACAAACTAGATCAGACTAAACACAAAACTAGATCAGACTAAACACAAACTAGATCAGACTAAACACAACCTGGATCAGACTAAACACCAACCTGGATCAGACTAAACACAACCTGGATCAGACTAAACACAAACTAGATCAGACTAAAGACAAACCTAGATCAGACTAAACACAAACTAGATCAGACTAAACACAAACTAGATCAGACTAAACACAAACTAGATCAGACTAAACACAACCTGGATCAGACTAAACACAACTAGATCAGACTAAACACAAACTAGATCAGACTAAACACAAACTAGATCAGACTAAACACAAACCTGGATCAGACTAAACACAAACTAGATCAGACTAAACACAACCTGGATCAGACTAAACACAACCTAGATCAGACTAAACACAACCTGGATCAGATTGGAAGTGGTTCAGGCTTCGTATGTGTCTGTGTTCACACCGTTCATTTTCCACAACCATGGAATGGAGTCACAAATGTAACCCAGGCGTTCGGCATGTGTTGGGATCTTTAAAGGACTTTCCCTCCTCCAGCTGTGCAGGTCAGAAGGTTCAGGCAGTCACAGATCAGTGACCTTTAACCTCCGGGTGGGACCCACTGAGCTGCCTAATGACTTTAGCCGAGGTGGGAGGACCGCAGACGACCCTGGGTGGGTCCTTCCAGGAGAAGGGTTCTCCGTGATTCGTCTGGAGGAAGAGGTCTTGACTGACATCCAAGATCAACCAATCATGGGTCCTACGCAGGGAACTGGACACAAACATGATTTACAGCTCAGCGGTATCGTGGCCAAGATATACCAGATAAGAGATACTGGCTAAGATATACTGGCTAAGATATACTAGATAAGAGATACTGGCTAAGAGATACTGGCTAAGATATACTAGATAAGAGATACTGGCTAAGATATACTGGCTAAGATATACTGGCTAAGAGATACTGGCTAGAGATATACTAGATAAGAGATACTGGCTAAGATATACTGGCTAAGATATACTGGCTAAGAGATACTGGCTGAGATATACTAGATAAGAGATACTGGCTAAGATATACTGGCTAAGATATACTGGCTAAGAGATACTGGCTGAGATATACTGGCTAGGAGATATACTAGCTAAGAGATACTGGCTAAGTATCTGGCTGACATTCTGGCCTGAGATATACTGGCTGAGATATAAACTGGCTGAGATATACTGGGCTAAAGAGATACTGGCTAAGATATAATGGCTGGTATTTGATTAACTGGCTAAGGATATACTGGCTGAGGATATACTGGCTAGAGATACTGGCTTGAGATAATACCTGTCTAAGATATACTGGGCTGAGATAGTACTAGATTAGATATACTGGCCTAAATATACTGGGCTGAGATATACTAAGATAAGAGTCTGGCTGAGATATACTGGCTAAGAAATATTACTTGGCTGAGGATATACTAGATAAGAGATACTGGCTGAGAATATACTGGCTAAGGATATACTGGCTAAGTATACTAAGACAAGAGATACTGGCTGAGATATACTTAGACAAGAAGATACTGGCGGAGGATATACTAGAGCAAGAGATAGCTGGCTTAAGATATACTAGACAAGAGATTACTGGCGGAGGATATACTAGACAAGAGATACTGGCTAAGATATACTAGACAAGAGATACTGGCTAAGAATATACTAGACAAGGAGATACTGGCGGAAGATATAAGTGGCTAAGTTATACTAGAATAAGATATAGCTGGCTGAGAGAATTACTGTCTAAGATATATATCATGGTCTTCCGGTTTGCTCAAAGACACCTTCACAGCAGAAAACCAAGCGCGGTACCGTCACTGCAGAACCTGCAGAAACCGACCAGTACCGTCACAGCAGAACCAGACAGACGACGCAAGTACCCTCACATGCAAGAAACTGGCAGAAACCGACCAAGATAAGCCTGCGCACCCGGACCACCACTCGCCCCTCTACAATCCATCCCACGTCTCTTCCTGGTGTAAACACGGTGGTTCCTTTCATCTGCTATACACACTCTCTCTCCAGACCACTAACACAGCACACATACACACAACACACACACACACACACACACACACACAGCACACACACACACACACACACACACACACGAACACACAGCACAGCACACATGCACACACACACACACGCACACACCACACAGCAACGCGATGGTAGCTCTCGCATGCCGTTCCTGGGACGGCGGTAGCCCCCTCACGGCGATAAACTCCTCTCCTGCATCAGCTGTTCAAAGCTGCTCAAGAAGCCTGGAAGGAACAGAGAGAGATAGAGGAGAGAGAGATAGAGAGAGAGAGAGAGAGAGAGAGAGAGAGAGGTGGGTGGGGAAGAGTTGAGAGAGAGAAACCGTTGGCAACACAAATAATTAGCAAGGACGAATCCTAACGTGTCGTAATGATTCCTGATTGGTGGTTGCATATATAATATAAAGTTAGTAAAGGCAACATACGTTAATTCATATACATTAGATGATGGATTCCACGCGCGCACAAACAGGTAAGGTTATTTGACATGCCGAAGGAAATTAATTTTGTCATAAATTGGCGTCTAAATCGACTAAATCGGCCTTTTTCCGGGTTAGATTTTTTATAATTATTGATTAAACTTGGGATGGTTTAGTAATGGCCTTCAGTTTGTATTGACTGCGTCAAATCATTGGTGATGTTTTGGAATGACATCAATTATTTGTATGTTGAAGCTTTTTATTTTGAAAGGGACGTCTCTGTGTTTCATGTGGTTTTGTTTGGCAGATACTTCCATTTTTCAGGGGTCTTGCTCAAGGGCACGCGGGAGTCGAAAGAAGATGGATGATGATCCTCCAGGGTATTGATTCACCGCGTAACACGAGAGCAAGAGGTCAGCGTGCTGCGAATTCTAGTAGCACGGACAATATAGAGATTCAAATCATGTTTCTGTTTTGATATCTCCTGCTGCTTCCACTATCTCTCCTGGCCCTCCTCCCTGTCCTCCTCTTCCTCCTCTCCCTATCCGTGTGGCATGGGCATGTGTGTGTGTGTTGTTGTTGTGTGTGTGTGTGTGTGTGTGTGTGTGTGTTTGTGTGTGTGTGTGTGTGTGTTTTTAACTGGGTCCACATTAAGAGTCAATGTAAAGTCATTTGGACTTAATGCTCAAGGGCCTACTGTGACAGACCAAGATGGCGCACGGCCCTCCGCATCTCTCTCTCTCTCTCCTCTCCTCGTGTCCTCTCTCTCTCTTTACCCCGCTCTATCTAGCCGCGCCCCGCCTCTCTCTCGTCTTTTCTGTCTCTCTACTCCATCTCTCTCTCTCTTTCTGTCTCTCTCCTACCCTCTACCTGCCTCTCTCAGACCCCCGCGCCTCTTCTCTTTCCTCTGCTCTCTCTACTCCTCTTCCTCTCTCTTTCCTGTCTACCTCTCTACCCCCGCGAGCCTCCCCACCCCCCCCCGCCCCCCTCCGGCGCACCCCTCTCTCTCTTTAGCTCGTATAGCCATGGTAGCTCTGGGAGTAGCGCGCGGGCTGGGCTGGTCGCGGCCCTTGTACCAAGCCCCGGGACACCAGTTCCCATCGCTAGCGCCCGGTGCCTGCGTACCGCCGGTCGGCTAGAAGGGTGGCTAATTTACTAGCCTCAGGCTGTCGTAAGACTGCACCCAAAACACAAAACACACACCACTCACACCACACACACCACACACGCCCCACAACCACATACCTGGTCGCACCACACTCAATATCTAGAGAGCGACATGTGCTTGTATCTGTGGCTCTGTTCATATTTGCTCACTTACATGGACTCTATATTTATGCTACTCTGTTATTAGATTCAAAGCTCGTCTGTACTGGCAGGAGTATCATGTGCTCTTCGTTCTAATGAGAGTGTTGTTGGTCGAGGGAGGGAGAGTAGAGAGAGAACCAAATGGGATAGACACATGAACACTAGGTGGGTACTTCACACTAAACACAACAACACACACACAAAAGGGCACAGAAAAGAGACAGAGAGACGGAGAGGAGCCGAGCACGCGAGAGCACGCACGCAGAGAGTAGAGAGGAGAGAGACGAAGAAAGAGAACGACCATAACAATGGGCTATAAGAGCTAAAGAGAGAGAGGGGGGGGAGGGGGGGGGGAGTAGAGAGAGA
>PIJE02003869.1:22369-32378 GCA_002895965.2 Coryphaenoides rupestris
GCGTGGGTCTCAACGTGTCGTAGTTAAGGAGCCCCTAGATGTCGCTGAGTGATCGACTTAATCACCTTCATCTCCTCCTATAATTAGACTGAAGCCTTCATCCTCCTCATCCCCAGCCTGCACCTCTTCCTCTTCCTCTCCTGTTCGTTCTTCTTATCTGGAGGTGTGAGTGAGAAACCATATCGGAGGTCGATGAGGGACCAGCGTGAAGGGAGGGGCATTAATACATCCCATAAGCACAGCTAGACTCTCAAGAGGGTTTAACTGGAACACCATAGTTTGATGACCTCTGACCTCAGATGGGTGACAGACAAGCGAACAAAACAATAAGAAACGGAGGAAGGCAGACGTATTAATTGTTAAGAGGTGACACAACAACATGAGGGACCTTATCAATTATGCCGTGTTGATAACGTATTCAAATATGACTATTTATGATTCATGATGCTGGAATACAATTAGAATAAAAAAGGACGATTGGATGATTGAAATCAGTCAACAAAAAAGAAATCTATAAATGCTATATCTATATCCATACAGTGCATCCGGAAAGTATTCACAGCGCGTCACTTTTTCCACATTTTGTTATGTTACAGCCTTATTCCAAAATGGAATAAATTCATTTTTTCCCTCAAAATTCTACACACAACACCCCATAATGACGACATGAAAAAAGTTTTTTTAAATGTTTGCAAATTTATTACAAATAAAAAAATAAGAAATCACATGTACATAAGTATTCACAGCCTTTGCGCAATACTTTGTTGATGCACCTTTGGCAGCAATTACAGCCTCAAGTCTTTTTGAATATGATGCCACAAGCTTGGCACGCCCATCTTGGGGCAGTTTTGCCCATTCCTCTTTGCAGATCCTCCTAACAATGTGACAGGCAGGTCAGGTGACTGGCACGTGAGTGAAAGACAGGCAGACAGGTAGTCAGGCAGGCGGGCTGGTAGACAGGCTGTCATGGGAGTGAGCAGTAGGACCCAATCGCAGACTCAGGACTCGGGGTTTTGCAGTACAATAAATGTTATTTATTACCGTGGTGAGGAACAGGCAGGTAGAACTCCATCCGGGTTGTATGTCGAATTACAACAGAAGACAAGACATAACAATGACAAAACATTGACAATGGTCCGACACCCGTGGGTGGAAAGCCGGGGCTTTTATGCCATGCCTAATTGCTCATTGCGGACAGCCGCGAACATAGCGCAGGTGCCGCTAATTGTCCAGGGGCGGCACTGGCGCCCGGGAGCCCCGCTAATCCTCCAGGGGCGGCATTGGCGCCCGGGAGCCTGGAGCCACGATAGTGATCGTGACAGTACCCCCCCCTCAACGAGAGCCTCCTGGCGACCCACGATGACCGGGCCGGCACCGTCGGGTGGACGACCTGGAGGCTGGGCGGAGGACGAGCAGGGACCCTCCGGCGGACGACCCGGAGGCTGGGTGGAGGCCGAGCAGGGACCCTCCGGCGGACGACCCGGAGGCTGGGCGGAGGCCGAGCAGGGACCCTCAGGCGGACGACCCGGAGGCTGGGCGGAGGCCGAGCAGGGACCCTCAGGCGGACGACCCGGAGGCTGGGTGGAGGACACCGGCGCCGTCGGAGCGGGGGCCGGGGCTGGCTGGCATCTGGGAGCAGGTACTGGTGGGAGCTGCTGTGGTCCAGCCGGGACCAGGACCAGGGATGGGTGGGACCTGGGAGCAGGTACTGGTGGGAGCTGCTGTGGTCCAGCCGGGACCGGGACTCTGGGAGGCTGGGACCTGGGAGCAGGGACTGGTGGGCGCTGCGGTGGTCCAGCCGGGACCGGGACTCGGGGTGGCTGGGACCTGGCAGTAGGGACCGGCAGGAGCTGCTGTGGACCAGCCGGGACCGGGACTCGGGGTGGCCGGGACCAGGGAGCAGGGACCGGCAGGAGCTGCTTTGTTCCAGCCGGGACTCGGGGTTGCTGGGACCATGCAGTAGGGACCGGCAGGAGCTGCTGTGGTCCAGCCGGGACCGGGACTCGGGGTGGCTGGGACCAGGGAGCAGGGACCGGCAGGAGCTGCTGTGGTCCAGCCGGGACCGGGACTCGGGGTGGCTGGGACCAGGGAGCAGGGACCGGCAGGAGCTGCTGTGGTCCAGCCGGGAGGCAGGCGGGCTGGTAGACAGGCAGGCGGGCAGACGGGTAGGCAGACCGGCAGTCAGGCTGGCAGACAGGCGGGTAGCGGAGCGGGCTGGCGGGAGACAGGTCGCGATCCTGAGCAGAGGAAAAACGGGTTAATCTTCAAGGTGAAACACATATGAGAGAGATACCACATGTGACGGATCTCTCACCATATTGGTTGAAACAACGATCTGGCGATGAGTGGTTGGGAAGCCGGGGTTCTTATATGGTGGTTGATTGCCAAGCGGTGACAGGTGTGGACACCGGGCAGGTGCCGCTGATGACGCGGCGGCGGCACCGGAGTCTGGCGCCACGCCCACCAACACGTCGGGGAACTCCACGGTCGCAACCGTGACATCAGGTGCATTTTGGCAAACTCCAGGCGGGCTGCCATGTGCCTTTTACTGAGGAGTGGCTTCCGTCTGGCCACTCTACCATAAAGGCCTGATTGGTGGATTGCTGCATACTTATGTACATGTGATTTCTTAGTTTTTTATTTTTAATAAATTTGCAAACATTTAAAAACAACTTTTTTCATGTTGTCATTATGGGGTGTTGTGTATAGAATTCTGAGTATGAATTTGAATTTATTCCATTTTGGAATAAGGCTAAGGTAACATAAAAAGTGACGCGCTGTGAATACTTTCCGGATGCACTGTATATCCATATCTATATCCATATCCATATCTATATCCATATCCATATCTATATCTATATATATATCCATATCCATATCTATATCCATATATCCATATCCATATATCCATATCCATATATCCATATCCATGTATATATATATCCATATCCATATCCATATCTATATCCATATCCATATCCATATCTATATCCATATCCATATCCATATCTATATCCATATCCATATCCATATCTATATCCCTATCCATATCTATATCCCTATCCATATCTATATCCCTATCCACATCCATATCCATATCCATATCCCTATCCATAAAGTTATCCAGATGTTAAAAGTCAGGTCAGCTCTGCCCAAACTTGAACACGGCTTATTCAACACAAAGGATGCAAAGGGACTGCAAAGAACTCAATTCCGTTCTGGTGATTTGTTTTCTTTAAGATGGATTTGATGGTTGTTGAAATAGTTGAGTATTTGTATGGGATTAGGTGAAATAGCAGATTGATGGCAAATGAAGTGGAATTCCAGAATAGGTTGATAACCTACAAGATAAACAAAGGGATAGATTATATTCCACATCAGTCTGCTTTTAAATACTAATCATTCAACTAAACATGTTTTACCAAACAAAGTTCAGATGTTATTACACCAGCATACTGCTTGGTTCACAAACTTAACCAGTATATCAAACTGTCAATTACCAGCATTGCCATTACATTTAACTTGGAACTTTACTTTTTACTTTAAATTCAAAACAGATGAAAATCAAACAGAAAACGGCAAACAAATGATTTCCTCAAAGACATTATTTGAATCGGTCCATAGGCCTACCTGTGGTTGAACAACGAGCTGTCTGCAGGTTGAGGTGACCGAGCACAAAGGATTTGCTAAGCTAACTGTAGCTTGTTTTAGCGGCGCAGGTGAATCCGTTCCCGGAAGAAGCATGGTCCCTTTAGCGGCGCGCGCAGCTAAAGGGACCATGCTTCGCGCGCAGCTAAAGGGACCATGCTTCTGGTCCTTCCGGAAGCATGGCGGCGCGCAGGTGAATCCGTTCCCGCCAGAAGCATGGGTTCCATCTTGTCTGTGAATGTGTCTGTGTCTGTTCTCTCTACCCCCTTCAGGCCTGGAGTTCCTCCACAGATGCTGGTCTTAATGCTCAAACTTGTTTGATGCAACAATATCTATATCTATATCTATATCCATATCATGGATTGCATTTTATATAGCGCTTTTATCCAAAGCGCTGTACAGTTGCCTCACATTCACCCATTCATACACCGACGGCGGTGCCAACCATGCAAGGTAACAACCAACACGTCAGGAGCAGGTAGGGTTAGGTGTCTTGCTCAGGGACACAATGACACTTAGCTAGGTGGAGCTCAGGGATCGAACCAGCAACCTTCCAGTTGGCAGAAAACCACTCTACCTCCTGAGCTACTGCCGCCCCCTATATCTATATCTATATCAGAATTTTTTTTTATCAACTCAACTTCTTTTTTCCACAAATGTAATGCATACCAACACGTTTTTACGCTTTTCTTTTTCTTTTCCGACTCTAATAACATCCTCTAATTCCTTCAATTTCTCCAAACATAAACTCCCCATTTCTGGAAAACAGACAGCAAGTCCAGATAGAAGAGGCAACCTGTTCCCACAACAACAGCTGCGAGTGCGTCTCAGAGGCCTCCCGGGGCAAACAGATAAGAGTGAAGCTGACTAGTCACGTAGGTCAAACAGCTAACTAGTCACGTAGGTCAAACAGTTAACTAGTCACGTAGGCCACAGTTAACTAGTCACGTAGGTCAAACAGCTAACTAGTCACGTAGGTCAAACAGCTAACTAGTCACGTAGGTCACACAGTTAACTAGTCACATAGGCCACACAGTTAACTAGTCACGTAGGTCAAACAGCTAACTAGTCATGTAGGCCACACAGTTAACTAGTCACGTAGGTCAAACAGATAACTAGTCACGTAGGTCAAACAGATAACTAGTCACGTAGGCCACAGAGCAGAGTGAAAAGTTACCGGCCCACACGATCAATACATCCACAACTCCCAACAATTGCCCTCTTTTATTCTAACAGAATAAACGAGACCAGGAGTTGTGGTCCCCTCCTCGTTTAGGACAAGGGGGTTCACTAGAAACATCCTATTTCAAACTCTAAGCCATGAGCAGTGTTTAATACAAAAAATACAAAATGTTGCTTGTAAGCAAATCAGACTCAAATGTTATTGGATACAGATTCATTTGGGATAAAATCTGGTAACTCCTGCGGGTGATTAAGGGAGTATACAACATGACACAAACCAAGAACATTCCATAATATCTAGATATAGTATATATTTTTCAATCATCATCATAATCACCAGCAAAGTCTTTCCACCAAATGTACTGATAAAAATCGTTTGCTTTGCCTAATCTACTGATTGATTTATAATTTACAAAGAACCTGAAGGTCATGGATGTACGTGATTGTTGAAGTACAATATGTGTTATGTGTTATCTATTATGTATTCTGTGGTAGATCCATGTGAAGTTTATCAACACCATCTTTGTCTTAGTTTGATTGGTTGGGGGCGTGAGGGCGCACAGGAGGTGTCTCCGATAGGCTGGTCACTGTGTAAGCCAATGTTATGCATTTTGGTTGTATTCATCTTAGTTCTGCGGTGCCATAGGGATTATAACTTGTAACTGGTAGGCCTCAACATTATCTGGATTATAGGGCCAATCATTAGAATCCGGGCGATATGGTCTACTAGGGTCTGGTATCTTGTGATATGAGGAAGGGGGATGCATAACAAGCGCTTCATTAACTGACAGTGTAGACATTGTTTTCTTCAAACAAACCCTCAAACACATCAGTCCAATACAAAATACCATGAAACACAATATGACCAGTGCTATTATGGGAATGAGCCGTGACAGAGCGATTGTACCTGGTGGTGTACAGGGGGGCCCATTGGATACCAATAACAACCCATCCATGCACCCAGTAGAAGACACATCGCTAATGTGGTTCGACAGTTCCTGTTCACAATGGCGGAGGAACATCTGATTCAGGAATCAGGACAGTCAGTTTCAACGGATTTCAAATGGGCATCTTTTCTTTCATCTTATTGACCCCCTTCAGAGCGCAGTTGATGCTGTGATCTCGTGTGCCGGGTCATCTTCTTCTTTCTCCGGAGTCACCTCCTGGGTCATTTCCACGATGAGGGGAGCATCTGCTCCTGGGTTTTCCTTCTTGGTGTGGGCCTCTGGTCAGCCCATGGTTGGAGCCCTCTTTGTTGAAAGCTCTGGTCAGTTGCTTGCACTGCTGCCTCACAGCAAGAAGGTCCTGGGATCGATTCCCGCCCGGGGCGCCATTGACTGTGGGGCACCGTAAAAAGGGCTGCCCACTGCTCCTGGAGGGGCAGCATAACACAGGATGGGTCAAATGCAGAGACTTTCTTTCTTTCTTTCTTATCTGCTGAGCCCTCGGTTGCCTGTCTGTTGGTCCTTTGTTCTCGGCGGCTGGTGTAGATCATTGTGTTGTCATCGGTGGAAACCACAGTCCGCGTTTGTGATCTCCGCTGGTTGGCCAATATCGGGCGTCCCCGACATTCCTTGGGTTGAGCATTTGGATTAGGACCAGGTCCGCCAGCAGAAATGGGTGGGAATCGGCTGTCCTGCAGAGAAAGGGAAGAGAAGGAGAAAAGAAGACACCATAGAGCATTAAATTTCTTAACAAATGCATCGGTATAATCACACAAACAAACCCCACCCCGCACCCAAGGAGTTGGAAATGGTCTTCGCATTAATACTTCGAAAATTGAGATACGTTTGCTTGTAACATTGGAGTTATCTGATTTTAGATGGGAAGGCATGTAGCAAAGTCTGTCATAATCTCTTTTATCCTATGCCTTCCCATCTAAAATCAGACATAACTCCAAATGTTACAAGCAAAGTATCTCAATTCTCGAAGTATTAATGCGAAGACCATTTCCAACTCCTTGGTGCGGTGGGTTTGTTTTGTGTGATTATACCGATGCATTTGTTAAGAAATTTAATGCATCTATGGTGTCTTCTTCTCCTTCTCTTCCCTTTCTCTGCAGGACAGCCGATCCACCCATTTCTGCCTGGCGACCTGGTCCTAATCCAAATGCTCAACCCAAGGAATGTCGGGGACGCCCGATATGGCCAACCAGCGGAGATCACAAACCAGGACTGTGGTTCCAACCGATGACCAACCACAATGAATCTACACCAGCCGCCGAGAACAAAGGACCAACAGACAGGCAACCGAGGGCTCAGCAGATAAGAAAGAAAGAAAGAAAGTCTCTGCATTTGACCCATCCTGTGTTATGCTGCCCCTCCAGGAGCAGTGGGCAGCCCTTTTTACGGTGCCCCACAGTCAATGGCGCCCCGGGCGGGAATCGATCCCAGGACCTTCTTGCTGTGAGGCAGCAGTGCAAGCAACTGACCAGAGCTTTCAACAAAGAGGGCTCCAACCATGGGCTGACCAGAGGCCCACACCAAGAAGGAAAACCCAGGAGCAGATGCTCCCCTCATCGTGGAAATGACCCAGGAGGTGCACTCCGAGAGAAGAAGAAGAAGTGACCCGGCAAACGAGATCACAGCATCAACTGCGCTCTGAAAGGGGGTCAATAAGATGAAAGAAAAGATGCCATTAAATCCGTTGAAACTGACTGTCTGATTCCTGAATCAGATGTTCCTCCGCCATTGTGAACAGAACTGTCGAACCACATTAGCGATGTGTCTCTCTACTGGTGCATGGATGAGTGGTTTGTTATTGGTATCCAATGGGCCCCCCTGTAACACCACCAGGTACAATCGCTCTGTCACGGCTCATTCCATAATAGCACTGGTCATATTGTGTTTCATTGGTATTTGGTATGGACTGATGTGTTTGAGGGTTTTGTTGTGAAGAAAACAATGTCACACTGTCAGGTATGAAGCCGTTGTTATGCATCCCCCTTCCTCATATCACAAGATACCAGACCTAGTAGACCATATCGCCAGGATTCTAATGATTGGCCCTATAATCCAGATAATGTTGAGGCCTACCAGTTACAAGTTATAATCCTATGGCACCGCAGAACTAAGATGAATACAACCAAATGCATAACATTGCCTTACACAGTGACCAGCCTAATCGGAGACACCTCCTGTGCGCCCTCACCGCCCCACCAATCAAACTAAGACAAAGATGGTGTTTGATAAACTCACATGGATCTACCACAGAATACATAATAGATAACACATAACACATATGTGTACTTCAACAATCACGTACATCCATGACCTTCAGGTTCTTTGTAAATATAAACATCATCAGTAGATTAGGCAAAGCAAACGATTTTTATCAGTACATGGGGTGAAAGACTTGCTGGTGATTATGATGATGATGAAAAATATATACTATATCTAAGATTATGGAATGTTCTTGGTTTGTGTCATGTTGGATACTCCCTTAATCACCCGCAGGAGTAACCAGATTTATCCCAAGAATCTGTATCCAATAACATTTGAGTCTGATTTGCTTACAAGCAACATTTTGTATTTTTTGTGTATTAAAACACTGCTCATGGCTTAGAGTTGAAATAGGATGTTTCTAGTGAACCTTTGTCAAAACGAGGAGGGGACCCACAACTCCTGGTCTCGTTATCTGTTAGAATAAAAGAGGGCAATTGTTGGGAGTTGTGGATGTATTGATCGTGTGGGCCGGTAACTTTCCACTCTGCTGTGTGGCCTACGTGACTAGTTATCTGTTTGACCTACGTGACTAGTTATCTGTTTGACCTACGTGACTAGTTAGCTGTTTGACCTACGTGACTAGTTAGCTGTTTGACCTACGTGACTAGTTAGCTGTTTGACCTACGTGACAGTTAACTGTGTGACCTACGTGACTAGTTCAGCTGTTTGACCTGACGTGACTAAGTTAGCTAGTTTAACTAGTGACTAGTAACTGGGCCTACGTGACAGTTAACTGTTGACCTACGTGACTAGTTAGCTGTTTGACCTACGTGACTAGTCAGCTTACTCTTATCGTTTGCCCGGGAGGCCTCTGAGACGCACTCGCAGCTGTTGTTGTGGAACAGCGTGTCTCTCCTATCTGGACTTGCTGTCTGTTTTCCAGAAATGGGGAGTTTATGTTTGAGAAATTGAAGGAATAGAGGATGTTATTAGAGTCGGAAAAAGAAAAAGAAAAGCGTAAAAACGGTGTTGGTATGCATTACATTTGTGGAAAAAAGAAGTTGAGTTGATAAAAAAAAAATTCTGATATAATATAGATATAGGGGCGGCAGTAGCTCAGGAGGTAGAGTGGTTTTCTGCCAACTGAAGGTTGCTGGTTCGATCCTGAGCTCCACCTAGCTAAGTGTCATTGTGCCTGAGCAAGAACACCTAACCCTACTGCTCCGACGTGTTGGTTGTTACCTTGCATGGTTGGCCACCGCCGTCGGTGTATGAATGGGTGAATGTGAGGCAACTGTACAGCGCTTTGGATAAAAGCGCTATATAAAATGCAATCCATGATATGGATTAGATAATAGATAGATATTGTTGCATCAAACAAGTTTGAGCATTAAGACCAGCATCTGTGGAGGAACTCCAGGGCCTGAAGGGGTAGAGAGAACAGACACAGACACATTCACAGACAAGATGGAACCCATGCTTCTGGCGGGAACGGATTCACCTGCGCGCCGCCATGCTTCCGGAGGACCAGAAGCATGGTCCCTTTATGCTGCGCGCGAAGCATGGTCCCTTTAGCTGCGCGCGCCGCTAAAGGGACCATGCTTCTTCCGGAAAACGGATTCACCTGCGCCGCTAAAACAAGCTACATTAGCTTTAGCAAATCCTTTGTGCTCGGTCACTCAACCTGCAGACAGCTCGTTGTTCAACCACAGGTAGGCCTATGGACCGATTCAAATAATGTCTTTGAGGAAATCATTTGTTTGCCGTTTCTTGTTTGATTTTCATCTGTTTTTGAATTTTAAAGTAAAAAGTAAAGTTCCAAGTTAAATGTAATGGCAAGCTGGTAATTGACAGTTTGATATACTGGTTAAGTTTGTGAACCAAGCAGTATGCTGGTGTAATAACATCTGAACTTTGTTTGTGTAAAACATTTTAGTTGAATGATTAGTATTTAAAAGCAGACTGATGTGGAATATAATCTATCCCTTTGTTTATCTTGTAGGTTATCAAGCCTA
>PIJE02003870.1:0-5000 GCA_002895965.2 Coryphaenoides rupestris
GTCCTGCGATCTAGATAGTCATTCCTCTCTCTCTCTCTCTCTCTCTCCGTCAAACAGAGCTGTGTTATTTTTGCCACTTTTCCACTTTAACTCCTTAAATATTTAAAGACGAGCCGGCGTCCATTTCTGGTGCCGGGAGAATCTGCACCGTGCGGCAGTGGGGGCGGGGGGGGGGGGGGGGATAGATAATTTATGGCCGTTCCAGAAATAAGAACTCGTGGGGAGTTCAGCGTTCATGCCTATGAGAGGATGGAGTCTGAGAGAGTGTATGTGTGTGTGTGTGTGTGTGTGTGTGTGTGTGTGTGTGTTCTGCTGAGGGTATAAGTGTGTGTGTGTGTGTGTGTGTGCTGCTGAGGTTATAAGTGTGTGTTTGTGTGTGTGTGCATGTGTGTGTCTGCTGAGGGTATAGGTGTGTGTGTGCATTTGTGTGTCTGCTGAGAGTATAGGTGTGTGTGTGTGTCTTTGTGCGTGAATGTGTGTGCACGCATGTGTGTGTCTTTGCTGAGGGTATAGGTGTGTGTGCGTGTGTTTGTGTGTGCGTGCGTGTGTGTGTGTGTGTGTGTGTGTGTCTCTGCTGCGGGTATAGGTGTGTGTGTGCGTGTGTGTGTGTGTCTCTGTGTGTGTGTGTGTGTGTGTGTGTGTGTGTGTGTGTCTCTGTGTGTGTGTGTGTGTCTGTGTGTGTGTGTGTGTGTGTGTGTGTGTGTGTGTGTGTGTGTGTGTCTGTGTGTGTGTGTGTGTGTGTGTGTGTGTGTGTGTGTGTGTGTGTGTGTCTGTGTGTGTGTGTGTGTGTGTGTGTGTGTGTGTGTGTGTGTGTGTGTGTGTGTGTGTGTGTGTGTGTGTGTGTGTGTGTGTGTGTGTGTGTGTGTGTGTGTGTGTGTGTGTGTGTGTGTGTGTGTGTGTGTGTGTGTGTGTGTGTGTGTGCGTGTGTCTGTGTGCGTGTGTGTGTGTGTGTGTGTACGTGTGTGTGTGTGTGTGCGTGTGTGTGTGTGTGTGTGACTCATCCCTCCTCCATCGCCTGTGTGTGTGTATGTGTGTGTGTGTGTGTGTGTGTGTGTGTGTGTGTGTGTGTGTGTGTGTGTGTGTGTGTGTGTGCGTGTGTGTGTGTGTGTGAGTGTGTGTGTGTGTGTCATGTGTGTGTGTGTGTGTGTGCGCGTGTGAGTGTGTGTGTGTCTGTGGGATAGAGGAAGAGAAACCAGTGTGTGCGTGCTCGCGCGTGCGTGCGTGACAGCCGGACACGCAGGATGCTAGTTGGTAAGTGTGATAGATGGATGTTGTAAACAGCAAACCATGGTCACTGTAGTCACACACACACACACACACACACACACACACACACACACACTTGCGCGCACACACATGATATACACACTCTGTTTGCCGCCAAGGCCTTGGAATGTCAGACTGACCACAACAACAATATTACCGCCTCTGGGGTCTGCTGACTTTGAGGTATTCTTTGTGCTGTTTAGTCATTACACCTCTCTGTCTAGCCACCTGCCTCTCACCATGTCTGTGTGCTCATCTGTCTGTCTGTCTGTCTGTCTGTCTGTCTGTCTGTCTGTCTGTCTGATTGCCTGCCAGTCAGTCTCACCATTTCTCTGTCGGTCTGTCATGTTCGCTATGTTTACCTTTGCATTCATTATGTCTGTCTCTCTGCCTGTGTATATGTGTATATGTGTATATGTGTGTGCGTTCCTGTGTATTTATATGTCTGTCTGTCTGTCTGTCTCTGTATCTGTCTGTCTTTCTCTGTATCTGTCTGTCTCGGCCGGTCTGTCTGCTTGTGTGTGAATCCCATCAACATCCCATTAGGAAGCACCTTATTATTCCTTATTATTGTGGTTGGAGACAAAAACATCAGAATGTGCCACGGCATTAAATATTATTACGTCAACTTCAGATGAGGTTGAGTATCGTCGTTGTTTTTTCTGTTGCTGAGAATCTAATTGTTTCAGAATATTTGAGGTTTTTTTTCTTCCGTCAATCAGGGCTAGCTTGTGAGGCCGCGAGGTCTGTCTATCTTTCTACGCCCGAAATAGAATAATTTAAATAATGTGAGTAAAGAAAATGCAGCATAATGGGCAAAGAGAATGAGAGAGAGAGAGAGAGAGAGAGCGGGGGAGAGAGACAAAGACAAAATGAAAGAAAATGAGAGAGAGAGACAGACTGAGAGAGAGAGCGAGCGAGAGAGAGGGAGGGAGTGAGGCGGCGTAACTCCCGGGGACCACTTCACGGCAAATCAGACGCCTAATTGATGGGATTGATTTAAGCGCACTTATCAGTTCAGGCCTCTTTGACTCTGCAAATCATTCCCTCCATTAAAGGCACGGCGTCCAGGTGCGGGTCTATTAAATCAGTCATCTCATTAGCCAACACTGAGGTCATCCATTTCTTCATCATAAGGGGAGTCACCTGATAGCACCGGGATCACTGCGGTTAGCGGGACCCGCGGTCTTTAAATGTCGGCCTTTGCAGCGGAAGGTTTTAATTCATACGACAGCTTCATGGAGACCACATTTTACACATTTGTTGTTCAGCATTTTTTTCCCCTTGGATGTGTGGGAAACTCCTTTCCCTTTTATTTTTTTTACTTTTGTCGAGTGCCGTTTGGTACAACAGTTCTTAAGCCGGGAACACAGTAGAAGATTTATGGACCGATTTTAACCCCGATTTACCCCAGAGTGCGCAAAATAGGGCAAGTCACTGTGGACAGTTATGTTGTAGTGTGCAGGGGTTCAGCATTCAAATCTGGAGCCTCAACCTCGACCAAGCCTGCGGCCAGCGGCAGCCCAGCCATAAATCGGCCTTTCGCACATGTTTGATGTACAACTGGAATCGGGGGGTCCATCTGAACCTGATCCTGTAGTTAAATTGTTAAATGTGTGACAGCCAGTCTTTATTTGGGCCCTCATCTGGGATCCAGCAGCAGTCCGAGCAGAACTTCTGGGGGGGGAACGGCTCAGAGCCTCGGCCGGAAACTAAAAGCTGAGGGTTACACTGTTTGCTCGAGCTTTTGGAAGAAGAACTCCACATACTCACAGGAGAGCAGCCAGACAATTTAGATAATTAGCCAGCCAGGGGAAAGGGCTCCCCGGGACATCCATACATTGCAGCAAACAACGTTATCCGCTGAAGTCGTGAATGCAGGGCAGGGCAGAAAATGCACCTCAGACAACTAGCCGGCAGGAGTATGTCACTAGCGGGCTGTTTAGCAACATACTTTTATATTATATATATTTGTGAAGAAAAGATCTTCTTATTTTTACATTTACTCCGTTATTGCGATGCATTCACCACACTACTTTGATCTATTTTATGCGTTCATGGATGTTCCGTTAAGAGGTGGTCCAGTGGTCCCAGGTCACATGACTCTGTGTTCAAAGCAGAATATGGCTGAAGCTACAGCAAGGAGCACGGCTACCTCACAGCGCTAGCAGCTAACATTTACAGATGAATGAACAGAGCGCAGTGCGGCGAGCTCTGGTTGTGAGCGCTGGTCTGAACCGCGCTCACTTAAGCCGGGCATACACTGTATTTGAGCCCGTTTTTGACCCGATTTTTGAGCCGAAGGACTCATTTTACATTCGGGCCAAATTTCTGGTTCATCGCGCGTTGGTTGCCATGCCGTGTATCCGGGCATCGAGGACCAATCCAGTCTGATCCTACTACTTCCCAGACCGGCCCTACGACCGCGTGATCAACATTTCAGAAAATATGGTGGTTGGTCGAGCTGTGGCAACAGCATACGTGATGTTTCCTCCTCCTCCTATCACCACTGATATGAACGAGAGAAACGTTGGCAGGAAATAGCCGCGTGTCATGAGTCCATATGCGACTGCATCTCTTTTTGTTTGAAGGGTTTGTGTTGGGAGTTGTGGATGTATTAATCTTGTGGGCCAGTAACTTTCCACTCTGCTGTGTGGCCTATGTGACTAGTCAGCTTCACTCTTATCTGTTTGCCCCGGGAGGCCTCTGAGACGCACTCGCAGGTGTTGTTGTGGGAACATGTTGCCCCTTCTATCTGGACTGGCTGTCCTGCGGAAGGTCTCAACCGGAGATCTTGCAGTCCCTGCTTCCTGGTCTGGGGCATGGAGACCCACATCTCCATGTGGGTCACGTGAGGCCATGATATCTCTGCTTCAAGTTAACTGTCTGTCTGTCTGTTACATCTCCACATGGGGCCTGGGGTCCTGGCGTCTCCGGATTGGCTGTCTGGGGGGGTGGGGATGGAAGGGTCTCCATGGACGGCCTTGTTGTCCCTGCTCCCTGAATGGCTGTCTTAGAGGCGTTTCTATGTCTGCTTCCCTTGTTGAGTTGTTGTGTCTATATGTAAATGTTCCTTTTGTTGACCCATGCAAACTGTATATAGGCTCTGTGTATCTAAATAAACTTTGAATCATTCCTGGTGAGACTGCCTTGTGTCACATTGATTCCCGAGCTCGCTGCTTTGCTACAGACAATCCAGAACCTGAACCTGAACCTGAACTCCAGCCACAATAGATGACCACTCGAAACTGCGCATAACAGTTTGTAACAAACTTCTTCAGACTCAAACAAAGAGCTTTTAAATCAAACTTTATTGACAATTGTCAATAGCCAGAATGGGTACGGGGTCTGACCGGCCATTTTATTTACGTGCAGTGTGAGCACTGAGGTCGTGACTTGATGATCAGACCGTACCATGTGAGCCACATCAATCCTGAATTTTTGGCTTACATCGACGATTTACTCGTACAGTCGGAGTTGGAATGAAACAACACGGCTTCAAAAATCGTACAGTATATGCTCCGCTTCAGCTGACGAAAGTGCAGCTCAGTGTGTCCGTTGTGTTCATACTAATACGTTTCATCATTAATATTATCGTGCTTAAAAACCTCCCAAGCTAACGATATGTGAGCGGGGGCATTTAACGAGTCATGTTCGTGTCGCCCGATTGAAGAGAGACTGGAAAGTAGAGACCAAATTATGCACGAATAATCATTCATTATTTGATGAACTTT
>PIJE02003870.1:10379-15379 GCA_002895965.2 Coryphaenoides rupestris
TCCCACAGAGACCATGTGAAAGACATTATGTCTGATGTCTGTGTTGTCTTGTTGTGTTGTGTGTTGTGTGTGTGTTGTGTGTGTGTGTGTGTGTGTTGTGTGTTGTGTGTTGTGTGTTGTGTGTGTGTGTGTGTGTGTGTGTGTGTGTGTGTGTGTGTGTGTGTGTGTGTGTCGTGTGTGTGTGTCTTTGTGTGTGTGTGTGTGTGTGTGTGTGTGTGTTGTGTGTGTGTGTGTGTGTGTGTGTGTGTGTGTGTGTGTGTGTTTGTGTGTTTGTGTGTTTGTGCTGTTCCATGAACTGGTCAATTCAAATCCAAATCCGAGTCAAAGTCAGTTTGATTCCCATCCACAGCTGTGTTGGGTATCTGGGTAGACCTCTGGCTGCAACCCTACTGACTAGAGGTCACATTTTGTCTTCACTTGTTGATTCCATCCTCAGATTCAGATCTAGAAATCTATTTTGCCAGAAGAAGAGGAGGAAACGAGAGCCAAACCACCTGACCCCACCTTTAAAAACATGCTTTTCCTTCTGGGCGGGGCTAATGTGTCTTTTGTTTTCCTGTGGTTATTCTATCCTTAAGTCTAAAGGTCCTTTTACATTAGATATTTAACAAATAATTGTCAAAAAGAAGGCAAAACAGAAATAAAATTTGTCGACTATTTACATCGATGCAAATGTGGGGCATTTTCCAATAAAAACTGATAAGTCGGTGAAAACGACTGATTCAACCCTCATCCTCATGTAGCCCGGAGTAAAGGTGTGTCTATTTATGTAGAGGATTCAATTATAATTGAGTTTCCCCTTTTTAATCCAAGCGAAAAATAAATTTAGCGAATGGCAGTTCGTGGATCAGGGCGATGGTGATAAGTGTCTTGGTGTACACCCGGATCGTTCTTTAATACGTCCATGTTTTTGGAGACGTTAGCGTCGCGGCGCTAACGCTACTCTGGACACAGGCAAGCCATCACGTTATCAAAAGCGACCAATATTCACGTGAGGAGATTCAACGACAGTGTTTGTCCTATATTGAGACTCAGAAATAAATATGAAGATGTCCAAGTGCTCCGGGAGAGACGGCAGAATCGAGACGGCGCGTTAAAAGAAACATACACATGCAGAATTTAATTGCGCCTTGAGCCTCCTCTCTCTCTCTCTCTCTCTCTCTCTCTCTCTCTCTCTCCTCTGTCAAAGGTGCTGTCTCTCGCCCTCTTTTCCACACGGTCTAAAAACCAGAAAGAGAGGGAGGCGGATCGCCAGCTTACTGTACCGCTTAATATCTCAAGGCTTTGCGTCGCGTTCCGGCCGGTAATTACACAAGCTCAGAAATGTGCAAATGGCGCTCTAATAAATCACCGCAAATCCCCGGCTTGTAATCCTCCGAGAGACGTTTGTTCGACTCTGTAAAGCGTGAAGCCGCCGTTTGACACGTCGTCACACCTTATCCGCTTCTCGGGGTTGGTCATTTTATTTTTTTTTTGCGGGGTAATTCTTTGAATGGGTGTCTATGCTGCTCGTAAAATATTAAGAAGCCACAAATGAATTGGGGGGGGCTTGATGTTGCCATGCATGCCCCGAAATTGCTTCACCGCTTTCTCCATCGGAAAACAACGGAGTTTGTCGTACACGGACAACGGGTTTCAGAATCTCTCGCCTTCATGACATCGCAAGTGGGAGTGTCCATCCTGATGTATGCTGGATAGATCAGCCAACCAGTCGCTACAGTCCACTGGGTAGGCTGGTAGGCTGGTAGGCTGGACTGGCTAATCACTCACACCTGGTGGTATAATCGGAATTAGGAATTGAACCCCCCCCATTTCAGCTCCAATTCCAACACTATGAAATGAATAAACAGGAGAAGGGGCGTGGAAAGGGGAGTGGTTCACAAGTGGGTGTGTCCACCCAGATTCATGATGACTAGCTCAGTCTAGGAGCCTAACCAGTTCACTGTACCAACTGATCGGCTTATCTATCCATCATACATCCACTTGTGAGGTCACTGGAGGGTCGTCATAAGGGCATGACGATTTAGAAACGGCTCGTAACGCTATCACACTCTACTATTGGGTATGTGTGTGTGTGTGTGTGTGTGTGTGTGTGTGTGTGTGTGTGTGTGTGTGTGTGTGTGGTGTGCCGGTTGTTGTGGTCTTGTAGCCTTTATAGATCAATGCGTTGGTGTGTGTGTGTGTGTGTTACCGTACAGGTAGGGCTGTGTGTGTGTGTGTGTGTGTGCGTGTGCGTGGGTGTACAGTTAGGGCTGTGTGTTTGTGTGTTTGTGTGTTTGTGCTGTTCCATGAACTGGTCAATTCAAATCCAAATCCGAGTCAAAGTCAGTTTGATTCCCATCCACAGCTGTGTTGGGTATCTGGGTAGACCTCTGGCTGCAACCCTACTGACTAGAGGTCACATTTTGTCTTCACTTGTTGATTCCATCCTCAGATTCAGATCTAGAAATCTATTTTGCCAGAAGAAGAGGAGGAAACGAGAGCCAAACCACCTGACCCCACCTTTAAAAACATGCTTTTCCTTCTGGGCGGGGCTAATGTGTCTTTTGTTTTCCTGTGGTTATTCTATCCTTAAGTCTAAAGGTCCTTTTACATCAGATATGTAACAAATAATTGTCAAAAAGAAGGAAAAACAGAAAATGAAAATTGTCGACTATTTACATCGATGCAAATGTGGGGCATTTTCCAATAAAAAACTGATAAGTCGGTGAAAATGACTGATTCAACCCTCATCCTCATGTAGCCCGGAGTAAAGGTGTGTCTATTTATGTAGAGGATTCAATTATAATTGAGTTTCCCCTTTTTAATCCAAGCGAAAAATAAATTTAGCGAATGGCAGTTCGTGGATCAGGGCGATGGTGATAAGTGTCTTGGTGTACACCCGGATCGTTCTTTAATACGTCCATGTTTTTGGAGACGTTAGCGTCGCGGCGCTAACGCTACTCTGGACAGAGGCAAGCCATCACGTTATCAAAAGCGACCTATATTCACGTGAGGAGATTTCCAACGACAGTGTTTGTCCTATATTGAGACTCAGAACTAAATATGAAGATGTCTAAGTGCTCCGGGAGAGACGGCAGAATCGAGACGGCGCGTTAAAAACATACACATGCAGAATTTAATTGCGCCTTGAGCCTCCTCTCTCTCTCTCTCTCTCTCTCTTGCTCTCTCTCCTCTGTCAAAGGTGCTGTCTCTCGCCCTCTTTTCCACACGGTCTAAAAACCAGAAAGAGAGGGAGGCGGATCGCCAGCTTACTGTACCGCTTAATATCTCAAGGCTTTGCGTCGCGTTCCGGCCGGTAATTACACAAGCTCAGAAATGTGCAAATGGCGCTCTAATAAATCACCGCAAATCCCCGGCTTGTAATCCTCCGAGAGACGTTTGTTCGACTCTGTAAAGCGTGAAGCCGCCGTTTGACACGTCGTCACACCTTATCCGCTTCTCGGGGTTGGTCATTTTTTTTTTTTTTTTGCGGGGTAATTCTTTGAATGGGTGTCTATGCTGCTCGTAAAATATTAAGAAGCCACAAATGAATTGGGGGGGGGGAGGGGCTTGATGTGGCCAATCAAATGTAAAGCCCCATGGACACGCCCCCCACGCTGGAGATACCGATATGATGTCATCACTACATTCATGCTTGCATTCGTGTTATAAATAGAGGCGACATAAAAATGTAATGTCATCTTTACATAACACATCCTGGAACAAATAACAATACAAAGTGAGTGTTATTTTCGGAATGATTTGACGTGTTTTCAATGGGGTTCGAGAAACACGTTAATGGTCGGAAAATCATTCCAACCAACAGTTTTGTTGGTAAGAGACTCTTCCGCTGTAGCGTGGATAATCAGCCTTGTCTTCACAAAGTGAGGTATTCACTATATATACTTTCTAGACACACACACTCTCACACGCCTAAATTCAGCCCCCTTTTGAAAATGCACTCCCACTGGCTTCCCATAATGAATCCAACTTTTCTGCAACCATACATGTATTTAATACACACGGTTATTAAAGGGGTCTGCTCCTATGACAGGGAGTGTCGAGGTCTCTGTGTTTTATTCTGAATCCTCCACGGAGCATCAAAGGGCAGGGGAGGAGCCATAGTTACAGTAATCCTCCCTGACATGGGAGAGAGGGATGATGGGGAGAGAGGGGGAGAGAGAGCATGGGAGAGATCGGGGATGGAGGAGAGAGGATATGAGAGAGAGAGAGAGGATGAGAGAAAGAGGATGGGACTGAGAGGATATGAGAGAGAGAGAGAGGATGAGAGACGGAGGATGGGACTGAGAGGATATGAGAGAGAGAGAGAGAGAGAGAGAGAGGATTAAGGGCCACTCATGCACCCTAATTAGCCCCTTAACAGGCCTGGCGATGGCTGGATTAGCCAGGGGGGGAGAGATGACTTGACACTGGACTGGCAGATCACTGTGTCATGGTTTAATCTCTGGCTCTGATGGACGAGAGAGAGAGAGAGAGAGAGAGAGAGAGAGAGAGAGAGAGAGAGAGAGAATTGAGTATTGTGTATTGTAGAACCTTATTAATGGCTCCCTTGATTCAGGGCTATCATCTTTGATGGGAATAGATTTATTAAACACACACACACACACACACACACACACATACACACACACACAGGGATAAACATAGATACACACATGCAGGCAGGCAGGCACACACAGGCAGGCACACGTGTGTGTGTGTGTGTGTGTGTGTGTGTGTGTGTGTGTGTGTGTGTGTGTGTGTGTGTGTGTGTGTGTGTGTGTGTGTGTGTGTGTGTGTGCACCACATGTGTGTAGATAGGAGCAGAGATAACCAGACTAAAGTATAATACTTACCCTCGCTGTAATGCAGGCCATTAAGAGCTGCCTGCTCATTTCTCTGTTTATTTGTCCTGCGCATGCCAGCTATTTAAAAAATGCAATAAACAAAACTATGTTATAAGCGGAGAAACTTTTAATATTGAAAATACTTTCCCTCTCGTTCGCTCCACGAGGTTC
>PIJE02003870.1:17879-32361 GCA_002895965.2 Coryphaenoides rupestris
ACAACATTTTAGAAACCTAGAATGCTGTACTTCTCTTCGGTTCTTGTGAGTAAGCCAAACTTGAATAAAAATTACGATAATAAGTAATGAAAAGATATTTACAAACATTTCTTGGTTTTGTTGTTATAGTGTTTTTTTAATCATATTGTTTTCTTTCTGCCATGGTAGTTAATAATACGTGTGGTATTTTGTTCTTTTTTCTATTATTTACCATTTCCATTTTGGTATACTATTCTTATCTTTTAAATGCTTCTCGACTGCCTTCCGTTACACCTAATTTCGGTGGGGGGGCAGTCGAGGTGCCGATACGCCACGCTCTCAGAGGGCCTTGGGGCTACGTTTTTGTAGGTTTCCTTCTGTGTGGCCGTGGCTTGCGACCACCTGTGGGGCGTCTGTATGTCCGTAAATTAGCGCCTAGGCGGTCAGTGTTTGGCCCTCTCGCCCTTCGTTAATGCCTCATCTTGTGGTGTTTTGTTTCGCCTACCCGATTAGATGTTGGCCTTCAGCTTTGTCGATAGTGGTCATTTGTCTACTTTTATTTTTTATGTGATTTGATTGACACCTATTCAGGTATTGTAATTTCTTTGTTTCTTTGGTTACTTCGTATTCGCGCCGCCACACACAAAACTTTATTAATTTTGCCTT
Organism: Coryphaenoides rupestris; assembly: GCA_002895965.2. Taxonomy (NCBI): domain Eukaryota; kingdom Metazoa; phylum Chordata; class Actinopteri; order Gadiformes; family Macrouridae; genus Coryphaenoides; species Coryphaenoides rupestris. The sequence goes on from PIJE02003870.1 coordinate 18,525, forward strand.
CGGATCTAGGGCAGAAAGTTATCATTTGCTAAATAATGGGTTTATTAAACTCATATGTCGACCGTTTTGGTCTCTGTGGGTCCCGGCTTCTATGTTATCTGCCATTGCTCTGCTCGCCTATTGCTATTATGTGTTGTTTCCCCCTCCGGATATCTAGTCACCACATGCTGCGCTATTAGTGCCAGCTGGCTGATTGTTGTGACTCGTTCGTCGTGTGGTTTGGCTTGTGTGGCTCACGATCGTCGCCTGTCGTGGTTCGTGTGCGTGTGTGTGGTGTGTCTCGTCCGTGTAAGCTCGCTAGCTACGTCGTGCCTCCGAATTGCTTCCCGTAAGCGGTGCCAAAGATATCATTCCAGCAAGTTTCCCCTCCGCTCTCAGCGGGCTCAATCTTGGGTAAGGTCTTCCTCCGGGTTCTGTGTGCGTGGGTCTCTGCTCTATGATGCGTTTTGACGCGCAGAGCGACTACGTGCAGGTTTGGACCCTACTCTCTCTGGTGGCTGCTTTGTCAAATTGTTTCACCATTGTCCCTCTTTAGCTGCAACCGCGTTGGTGTTTTATCTCTGCCAGATCACTCCAGCTGTTTTGCTTCCTAGAACTTAATGATCTACTCCCTGATCATTTCTGCTCGTATTCTTCCTATAAATTGACATACGCTGAGCTCCTAAAGCTTTTGTTCTTTTAACAGCTTTAACCGGATACGCGTGTACTCAGAGTGTTGCGGCTCGATGTTCACGGCCGACGCGTATTGCTGTACATCAAATTATCACAACTGTGGTTTCAGTATCAGTTTTCAATAAATACAATCCCAAGCAGCGCGCGTTTGTTTAGTTTCGATGTCGTCCGTTGCTCCCGTTTTCCACTTGCTCAGTTGTGACCCGTGCATCAGAAATTATGTTATGGTCTCGCTAAGTATTAATATATTTTTCGTTTCACAATCTTGTTTCGCCCGCGGCGCCTCTTGTCAGAAATGCTGGGGAAATTCTCTGTAAATACGAAGGGTCTGTCATAGTTCCAGCTTTGCCAGAGTGGTCATTTTCTAATGGCTGCACACCCTCAGGTTTGTTGACGTCACCGCACAAACTTTTTAATTTGCCTCGGATCAGGCAGAAGTTATCTTGCTAAAATGGGGGTTTATTAAACTCAATGTTATTTCTTAACTGCATTGTTGTTCTGTACATCTGTATGTGTGTGTGTGTGTGTGTGTGTGTGTGTGTGGCGTGTCCCCTTCATATTTCCAAGGACTGTGGCTCGTTGTCTCCTATTGTCTCTTTTCGCTGCATTACTAGACTAGATCTATTCTAATCTATTTCACCTAAAGTTGTTCTTTAACCTCGATGTTCACCGAACGCTCATCAAATCATAACGGTTCATATCAGTTTCACCTTTGAGTCGTTGCACAGAACAGTTAGGCTGCTAAATAATTCCCGAAACAATAATTTTTTTCCGGAATATAAAGAATTTTCCAGATTCACATTTCAAACTCATTTTGTATCCATTTCTGTAGAAGGACTTCAAGACGTCAAAGACAGAGGCTGATGTCTGGTAAATGGCTTAATGTTGTCATTTTGTGAAGTGAGGGTATATGGGAGTCCTGATTGGCTGTAACGTGTCCTCCGTAATGAGAGAGTAATGTCTGTGGCCTGATTGGACAAACTGAGCTCTGTATTGAACGGCGGTGGGTCCCCTCTGTGAGTCACCTTGGGTAAGAGCAGATGGCAGCCAGAGAGAGAGAGAGAGAGAGAGAGAGAGAGAGAGACAGAGAGAGAGAGAGAGAGAGAGAGAGAGAGAGAGAGAGAGAGAGAGAGAGAGACACAGAGAGAGAGGAGAGAGAGAGAGAGAGAGAGAGGAGAGAGAGACACAGATAGAGAGAGGGGAGAGGAGAGAGAGAGAGAGACCGAGAGACAGAGAGACAGAGAGGGAGAGAGAGACACAGATAGAGAGAGAGGGAGAGATGAGGACAGAGAGACAGAGGGAGAGAGAGACACAGATAGAGAGAGGGGAGAGAGGAGAGAGAGAGATGAGACCGAGAGACAGAGAGACAGAGAGGGAGAGGGAGAGGGAACAAGATGAGGAGGAAGGGGAGGAGAGAGATGAGAAGATGAGACAGAGAGACAGGAGGGAGAGAGAGACACAGATAGAGAGAGGGGGAGAGGGAGAGAGAGAGATGGACCGAGAGACAGAGAGGAGAGGAGGACACAGATAGAGGGAAGGAGAGAGAGAGAGAGAGATGGACAGGAGAGAAGAGGGAGAGGGAGTAGAGTTGAGTCGGGGACTATATTAGAGCGGGAGTGAAATCTGAGAGACAAAATGTCAACCGAAAAAAAAGGTAGACGTGGCAACTGAGCAGATGAGAAGAGAAAGAAGGCAGAATAAAAAAAAGGATTTTAGTCAGAAGAAACAGCGAGCAAGGAGGTGGGAAAAACTCAGGTGAGAAGAGAGCGAGAGAGGGAGGAAAACACAAAGGGGTAGGTGGAAAGCCAGGGGTCAAGAGACCTGAAGTAATGAGAGAGAGAGAGAGAGAGAGAAGAGGACAGAGAGAGAGAGAGAGAGAGAGACTCAAGTAGAGCGGCAAAAATCAATGAGTACAACACAACAAGACTTTCATGTCATACATGCTGTGCCAGACACACCAGGGTGAGAGAGAGAGGGAGGAAGAAAGAGAGGGGGAAGGGGGAGAGAAGAAAGAGAGAGAGAGAGGGAGAAACAGACAGACGGGAGAGAGAGGAAGGCCAAGAGACAGAGAGGAGGCACAGGAAAAAAAGCCAGCAAACGTGAATAAGTGTGTGTGTGTGTGTGCGCGTGTGTGTGTGTGTGTGAATGCGTGGACGTGTGTGGTCTGTGTGTGTGGTGTGTGTGTGTGTATGCGTGGACGTGTGTGGTCTGTGTGTGTGGTGTACGTGCATGTGTGTGGTGGTCTGTGGTGGTGTGTGGTGGTGTGTGTGTGTGTGCACGCGTGCATGTGTGTGTGGTCTGTGCGCGTCTGTGTGTGCACGTGCCTGTGCGTGCCTGTGTGTGTGTGTGTGTGTGCGTGTGTGTGTGTGGTCGGCTGAGCAGTCTCCACACTACACGCGTGCTGTTGAGCAAGCTGTGTCACCAGCGATGGCTGTTACTATGAGCAACAGGAGAGCCGTCTGGTGCCCGGCGTCTGTCTTCCTCCACGGCAACCGCATCCTCCATCACACCTCCTCCCTCACATCCTCTGTAGAGATGGAGACACACACCAGAGACCAGTACCTTTCCTGTTCTCTGTTCCCACTTTTTACTGTTTTCATTTTTGTTCGGAGGGCCTACAACAAGGCCTCCCTCGTCCTTTTTATTCTTGTACTTTTATTTGTCTTTATTCTTATTTTTGATGCGTTGGCAATGTGCGTTTCCCATGAGAGAGAGAGAGAGAGGAGAGAGCGAGAGAGAGAGAGAGAGAGAGAGAGAACAATGGAGAATGATGAAGCAGAAAGGTCAGGTACAGGTACATGTGTTTTATTGTGTGTATTTATGTATTTATCTATTTCCACTACACCTTGGCTATCAAGAGATTATTATATTTTGACCTTATGTCACCTCAACACCTTAAGTTGTGAACACACGATGCATGCGCTGTCACACGGCTTAGACACACAGACACACACACACACACACACACACACACACACAGAGACATACACATTGTGTGTGTGCGTGTGCGCGTGCGTGTGTGTGTGTGTGTGTGTCTGTGTGTGTGTATTACACACACACAGACACACACACACACACCACAGACATACACATTGTGTGTGTGCGTGTGCATGTGTGTGTGTGTGTGTGTGTGTATTACACACACACGCACATACACACGCACACACAGACACACGTGTACACCTTCACACACACACACACACACTATAGACTCCACACAGATACAGTACACACATTCAGATAGACAGGGAGAGGTGGGGGTCTCAGTGTGAAGAAGTAACCCCTGGCAACCAGTCATCATTACGGCCCCCAGACTGTCACCACAGCCCAGCCTTCCCGTCACATTCGGCCCCCCGTTAAAAATGACTATTCTTCTGATATACGCCCATCCAACTGTCCCCATGAAAGGTAAAGATAGGCACAGGAATAATGAGAGAGATGGAGCGAGAGAGAGAGGTCCACCTATTAAATTGAGTTCTAGTCTGTCGGTCACCATTATAAAACCATTGACAGTGTGGACTGCTGTGTGGGCACACACACACACACACACACACACACACACACACACACACACACACACACACAGCAGTCCAGTCGAATAAAATAACATCTGTATCCATATGTGTTACGCTGAAATGTATCTGAAAAATGAACACACTCTTCTTCCATGATGGATCTTACCTGCCAGTTTAATACCAATGTGGGTAACAGACTGGAAGGTCATATCTAGTCGTGAAACAACAATAGCAAGTGATTTGTAAATACAGAGAGAACCACGGGCTGCACTGTAGTACAGAGATATGGGACATATTATATAATTACTATTATACCACTTTCATCCAAAGTGGCATTCAGTGAAGATAGGCATAGGTCACTCACCTGTGAAATGGCCAAGTGGCTTAGTTTTGACATTTCTAGCATTTTCTATTGTTGGCATTTTCTATCGGTCAGTACCTCTGAGCAAGATGGCTCGGGGTCCTGCGTTGACATATACATTCACACACAGAAATTCACAAAGTGTACTTAATACATTATCAAAGACAAATGCACTAACTCAGTGCTTAAACGATCATTTATCGACACATGCAGCAGTCTACCTCATTATCCGTATCCCATCATTATACGAGCCAGAGAATGCAATCTATTCATGGCAGTGTATTCATTGCAGTCATTGTGTATTAGATTAGATTACATCACATTCAACTTGTGTAGTAAAAGTGCACTGCCAAGGAAAACGCAATTTGCATGTCGTATTATTTAGTAGTGTGGTATTATTCATGAGAAGTCCTGTGTAGTAAACTCGGTGGCAGTCGTTAAGTGTTTTAACAAGGCACCGCAAATCGGGACGCTACAAGCTATGTCTCTTGATGGAGGGTTGCCGTGGACACATGGCTCGGTGGTAGTCTTCTGCGACGCGAACACGCGCGGCATACGTGCACTTTCCCGAAGTACAGCCGATGTCATCTGTAATGGTAGGACCCCCTTCCAACCTGGCAGGCGGGGGGCCACATCTGGCACCTAGACCGGATTTGCTATCTACGTGTGGGTCTACCTATTTGGGTGTTGTTGGCATAGCAGTGAGAGCTGCGCATAATATCGCCCAGAGGGAGCATGTAGATTGCAAAGAGCTGTGGACCAAGGACCGACCCTTGGGGAACACCAAAGCTTCCATTTTGAATCTTCACAGACAACAAATTGTGTTCTATCTGTGAGGTAGCCTAGCCTACACCCTACAGCCTATGAAACCGCGTTGACTTTGATTTCTTATGCCTTTTGGAGCACGCAGGCCAGGGTTAGGACCCCTGTGGCGTCAAGGAAGCTCAAAGGTTGACTGGGGCTTTGGGGATGAAACCCACAACCTCTGAGCAGGGACTCAACGGTAGCTAGCTTCCACAGCTCTTACATGCACAATGCTCTAAACATTATGGCTACACACAAAAAACTGTTTCACGTTTCTGTAAAAAATCTCATTCATTCAAACGTAATCATCCAAGATACACAACAAATCTGGTATGTAGGAATCCCATGTGACGTCCCAGAGAGTTAAAGAGACTGAACACCAGATCCGTCCATTGAGTTAGAAATGAAGCCATTCGGTTTTTTTTATGATTGTATTAAAATCATCATCACCAACATGGCTGCAAAGAAGGAGAGAGAGAGAAAGAGAGAGAAACTGTGTGAGTGAGTTTGTGTGTGTGTGTGTGTGTGTGTGTGTGTGTTTTTATAGTTCCTTATTGCAGCGACTGTAATCTATTTATTATAATAGATTTATTAATTATATAATGAGTACAATAAAGCAATTATAAACACTCTACCTTCTCCAATCTATATCTGTATCCACTCCAGGGCCCTTGAGGCCCTTGAGAACGAGAAGTCTTATAAATGAAATTGGGATAGTAAAGTCCACCCCCTCCCCCTCCCCCTCCCCAGTGTAAATATGCTGGAGAAGAATACTCTGATCATAAAAATCATAATGTGTTTGTTTATTTTATTTCATCTCAAACTTGTGCCCAATCCATATTCATTTTTTTCAAATATTCCCGTCGCTATGGAGGGTCATAACTCCCTTTTTGTCTTGTTGCCAGACTTTGGATCCAGCATTTAGTCACCCCCGCCCAGTCTCTAGCCCCATCGACACCCTGGATCACCTCCCCACCCCCCCACCCCCCCCACCCCTGCTCTGTAATGATGACATAGCTCTTCCCTAATGGAGCCCGGGGCCCTGAGTTACTGCACAGTGGCCCCCATTTACCGATCAATACATTGATCAGCCCGTTGATTGATGCTCATCATGTTCCCCCCTCCCTCACCATACTGGCGTTCTCTCGCTTTCACACCCCTCTCTGCCAACAGACAGTATTTGTCATAGAAACAGACAGACAGGCAGACAGATAGACAGAAAGACAGACTGGCAGACGGTCTGACAGACAGATAGTCATAGAGACAGACAGACAGACAGACATAAAGTCATAGAGAGAGACAGACAAACGGACAGACCGGCTAAGAGTCTGACAGACAGATAGTCATAGACACAGACAGACAAACAGACAGATAGGCACACACAGACAGACTAACAGACAGACAGACAGATAGCCGTAGACAGAGAGACAGGCAGGGAGACAGACCTAGTGTGTTGCTGTGGTCATGACCGGCCACCTGGGCCCAGCCCACCTGATGGCTCCCAGCTTGCTCAGCAGCCAGCACCTGCAGCAGGGACTCATTCCCAGTTGTCTAACTACTTCTGCTGCTTTGCTTGTTCTGCCACATTATGTCTGCCCATTACAGCACCCATTGCACTCCTAACCACTCCTAACCATTCTAACCCCCCTCACAGACACACTCTGCGTTCCTCCTCAAGGATTCCTCCTTGGTAATTAAGGGACTTTGTCCTTACACTTTTAGGTGGGCTTAGAGGTTGGGGGGGGGGGGTCGTAAAGTATGGCCTGTGAAGCCCTTTGAGACTGTTACTGTGATTAAGGGCTGTACTAAAATTGACTTGACGTGAACAGACAGAGACACACAGACAGATAAAGGGACATGCAATGATGAAGATGATGATGATGACGATGATGATCGATGATGATCATGATGATGATGATGACGATGCTACTTTAGCTACAATAATAGCAACATGGGAATTCTTCAGCTACAATGATAGCAACCTGGTGCTATTTTAACGACAGTTATGGTAACCTGGCGCCAAGTGGTGTACTGACCACTGGGCATCCCGGGACAAATCCCGGTGGGCCGCCGCCTCAGTGGGCCAGTGGACCAGTGCTATAATGCTGATGTAACGTTTTAAACGGCCCTGTGTGCGTCTTTACCGGCCCTCTCTGTGTTCCCGTCATCCGTAATCACTGGCCAGTCACAACCAAGTTAGGTAATGCGTGTTAATGTTCTAGTCCAGGGGCACACGTATAGCCAGGGTCAAATTCATTTCCCAGTACACCCCTGCCTGCCGCTATTTCAGCTTGTGACAGCAACCTGGAGCTACTTTAGCTGCAGTGATAGCAACCTTTGGTTTTTTATCTCTCTTCTCTGTCACACACTTCCTACTCTCATCCTCCTCTCTCTGTCCTTCTCGCAATCTCCCTTTTACACACACACACACACACACACACACACACACACACACACACACACACACACACACACACACACACACAGAGAGACACACACACACACACACACACACACACACACACACACACACACACTGGCTTCTTTCACTCTCTCTGTGGCTAAAATGTGCCACTCTTGCTGGGACCGTACATCTCTCTGTCTATCAAGCGTCCTTGTTGTATTTTCAAGATGCTTGTTAAATGGTCGCCGAATGGAAGTGGACCTTGAACATATTGTAGTGGGCCAGTGGTGTGTGTGTGTCTGTGTGTGTGTGTGTGTGTGTGTGTTGTGTGTGTGTGTGTGTGTGTGGTGTGTGTGTGTGTGTGTGTGTGTGTGTGTGTGTGTGTGTGTGTGTGTGTGTGTGTGTTAAATGGCTTGTAGGGGATGGGCTGTAAATCTGTGCACCGTGGCAATGGCTTCTCTTACCGCTTGAATACCACCACACACACACACACACACACACACACACACACACACACACACACGTGCGCGCCTCACCCCTCCCCCCCATCCCTTCTCGTCTTCTCCTCGCTCCACTGGAATTGGGGGCATAAATCGCCCGTGGCTTTGTGGAGCAGGCATACGGCGCGAGGCTACCTCCACAAATATGGCAATAAAGTGATAAATAAATAAATAAATAAATAAATACACGACGGGAACCATCGACGGATGAGTCTGTCTCACATTCACTCTCTTATTGCCAGAGGGGGAGAGAGAGAGAGAGAGAGAGAGAGAGAGAGAGAATTAGATTTTAAATAAACTGATGCATGGATGGGTGGGTGGGTGTGTGTGTGGATGGATGGGTGGGTGTGTGTGTGTGGATGGGTGGGTGGGTGTGTGTGTGGATGGGTGGGTGTGTGTGTGTGGATGGGTGGGTGGGTGTGTGTGTGTATGGATGGGTGGGTGGGTGTGTGTGTGTATGGATGGGTGGGTGGTGTGTGTGTGGATGGATGGGTGGGGTAACTTGTGATAAGTCATTGAGAGAGAGGAGCGAGATTGATCAATGGGGATCAAAGCAGGAGAGGACAAATTATTATACAGTACATTGTCATATGTCACCTTGTCACCTTGTCACTGGTGTACAGCACATGGACTGAGTTGTCAACAAGACCCGTGTTGTGTGAGAGGTACAAGTAATACAAAAGAGAACACAAGTATGTTCTGTGTTTTTATTTAAATTCAACCCAGGTATTTAGCTTCAGCATTTTTATTTCTAGCACATACACACACACATGCGCACGTTCGCACACACACACACGCACGCACGCACACACGCACACACACACACACACACACCATGATGGAAGCCTGATATCATATCACAGGGAGGGAAGACTTCACTGAATCAATTCTCTAAATGAATAGTCCAACAGGACGCTCTGTGTGTGTGTGTGTGTGTGTGTGTGTGTGTGTGTGTGTGTGTCTGTGTGTGTGTGTGTGTGTGTGTGTGTGTGTGTGTGTGTGTGTGTGTGTGTGTGTGTGTGTGTGTGTGTGTGTGTGCGCGCACGCATGTGTATCTGTGTGTGAAACCCCAAAGCGCTCCAAACAGACCTGAGGCCCGGCGTCCTTTCATAAATATTGAAGAGTTCTCCTAATGCTTTCATTATGGTCTGGACTCACAATGGCCAGGCCTCTCTGTTCAGGATGCCCACAGAACCTCAATCTCATCTGCTTACATTACAGCCTGTTGGCCAGCACTGCATTCATGGAGAGAGAGAGAGAGAGAGAGAGAGAGAGAGAGAGAGAGAGAGAGAGAGAGAGAGAGAGAGAGAGAGAGAGAGAGAGAGAGAGAGAGAGAGAGAGAGAGAGAGAGAGAGAATATTGTATCTAGCGATAGCGAGAGAGACAAGTTGGGATGATCAGAACTAAGGTGAGAGAGAAAACAAGTAGGAGAGATGGGTGGAGCAGAGTAAGAGGAAGGAAGGAAGGCGGCGGCAGGAAGAGACCAAATGATATCAACAAGTAGGAACCGAGTAATCGCGAGGCGCATCAGAGAGTGTATTTGTGTTCATCGCGGTGAGACGGTGAGCCTGTCTCTCATCTCAGCGGTCACCATTGATGCAGGACTGCATCGCGTCCACCTGCCTCACATGGCCAGATTTTTTTACAACAGAATTCATAGACATATCGTAGTAATCCTCACATGTTTCCTCAAGAGTGCTCTGTGCATTGTTATCATGTACTGTATATGTACAGATTTTTTTATTAAAAGTTTGTATTAAATCCTTAGTGGAGTCATTCTTCAGGCTCAAGGCTTGCTGAAGTTACTGAATTACTATGAGGTCATTTAGAAGTCACTTCGATTAAGTGATTTTCACTGAGTGGTGAGAGTATTATATCGTACAGGAGTGGCTAGGTAGGAGGAGGTAGATGTCTCGCTCAAGGATGCTTCAGGGGATGCTGGCAACGTTCGGGCTCCGATCCAAAAACCTTTCGACTCGGGATTTGAATGAATCATATTAGCATGGGCCGACCAACCCGGCACGTTTAAAGGGGAGCTGTTTAACACAATCCATTGTTTCATGCCCTTCAACACATCAGGAGTTCGTCGGGGAGTATTACAGCCGACGGAAAAGTGAAATCTATAACCTGCCCGGCCTCTCTAACAGTCCCGTCAAGTCCCTGCTGGGAAAATGTGGTCGACTTAAACCATTAAAAACTCAAATCGGAGCGTGCAGCATCCATCTGTGAAACCTGCCTGCCTGCTGTAAAACCGTATATTAAAAATGACTAAACCAAAGTTATTCCAGTCCTCTGTCATTAAATATAAACTCAAACCAAAGAAAATCCTTTGTTCTGCGGCTATATTTTCAAGAAAGGTATTCAGCAGTTGGAGTGGAACTGCAGTAAAGTAGCCCGGTTAGCTCACTCGGAATCTTAGGGTCCTACTTTTGAGCCCCAGATGATGGATTTATTTTGGTCAAAACAACACAGGAACAAGCTGCTGCTCCTACACTATCCCCTGAGAAAGTATAATATCTGCATTTTAGAGAGCGCTGCTTTGAAAAACATGGTACAATATCAACGCTGTTTCTGTGGCAAAAAAAACTATTGACATTATGTGTCCTTCTTGGACAAATGGAGACTGACCTGGACCAATGACCGGTCCATACGTCTGAAGCAGTACTGTCTTATATTAGAAAATAGCCGAGCCTGACGGTGAACACAAACAATTAGGATGGTACCAATTGACAATTACACAATACTAATTGACGGAATAAGGTTATGGCTAAACGCTTCACACAAGGAAGGCCAAACAGTGAAAACAACAAGCGTTTTTAGGGCGTTATCTTTGACTCTCTCAAACATGACCTTCATAAATATTTGCCTTTTATAAACCCGTTTATATGTATTTTCTATTTCCAGAGTTTAAAAATATCTCCCTGCAAAGTGAAAGCTGTTTCCGTTGCGCAATCCAAACCCAGTAGTCGTGAAGAGACAGTCAGAGAGCGGCACCGCGTCGGTAGCTGCTAGCCGGGTACCTCCCCGCTCCTCTCCACACATGATTGGCAGCTGGATTCTTCACATTGACAGTAAGCACAGCGATCGTGTAAATACGAATCTCACACAAGTAGTCACCCAAGTACTGTATTTATGCGGTGACAGGCGTCCCCCAGGGTAGAACACCTCACTGGTAAGGCCGTCAGCCCAACAGCAGCTGTAGTCATCAGTGGCTGCTGGTTTGAGCACCTGGTTCGCCAACATGCAGGGTTAATGCTTCAAACCAAGGTGGTTGTCTCAGAAAGTGTTACAGTTACAGAACAAAATGATTTAGACTTTTAATGTATATATTTTATTTAGTGGTGGGACTCGATTAAAAAAATGAAAAAATAATTAGAGGCTTTGTAATTAATTAATCGTAATTAATCGCATTTTAATCGCATATCAATATTTGACACGAGAAGCAACATTTTCCAATTCAAATGGATTTTGGTATACGAGTGAATCAATGAACAGACGTATACATACGTTTAAGCAGCAAAATCCTGATTATTTTAGCTACATAGACCAACAGTTTAACATAAAGTGCCATCTCTACCATTTCTACCATCTAAAATGGTAACAACAAAAAAAAACTAAACGGTCAAACGCGATCTCTTCCGGTCCGCCCATATTTGAGCCGACAATTCGTCCACTGAGAAAGTGCAAAAGTGCAAAAATAAAGTGCGATTAAAATGCGTAATTTTTTTTGTAATTAATTAATCGTAATTAACGCGTTAAAGTCCCGGCCCTAATTGTATTGTATTGTATCACTGTAGCTCGGGTAATTAAAAGGGTGGAGGGAGCTGGTGACCTTCAAACACTAAGAGTACATTTATTATTCTATTGTTTTTATTTGTATGTTGTTGGTATTTTTGAGCAACCTCTGGCAAAATAATATCCTTTGGGATAAATGATAAATTAAATTCTATCTTATCTTAATTTATCTTAGACTAATTTCACTGTTGTGTTTCCCCAAGTTAACGTGGAGGATAGTTTTGTTAACTGGACATTCACATGTCACACACACAAAGAATAAGCATTGCTGATTATTTGACGATATGATATTTGTCCACATAATAACCGTTTACATTTAGGGCATTTGCCAGACACTTATCCAAAGTAACTTGCAAAGGGTATTGTTGAAGGAGACACAGCAATATATCGTTGTGGTGCTTAAAGATAAGAATAGAGCAGGATTCAAGCATTCATAGTTAGGAGGCTAACGAGTTTCAGAATTGCTAGGTTGCCTGCATAATAGCTGGGATAAGAGCAGACGTGCCATTCTGAGTACAGTGCTAACATCTAAGCACATACAATATGCTAAACAATGCTAACTACTGGTGGTGGGGGGGGGGGGGGGGTTACCAGAGTCCAGGTGAAAGAATCTCGCCCAACGTGGGGCTCAAAAGTAGGACCCTAAGATTCCGAGTGAGCTAACCGGGCTACTTTACTGCAGTTCCACTCCAACTGCTGAATACCTTTCTTGATAATATAGCCGCAGAACAAAGGATTTTCTTTGGTTTGAGTTTATATTTAATGACAGAGGACTGGAATAACTTTGGTTTAGTCATTTTTAATATATGGTTTTACAGCAGGCAGGCAGGTTTCACAGATGGATGCTGCACGCTCCGATTTGAGTTTTTAATGGTTTAAGTCGACCACATTTTCCCAGCAGGGACTTGACGGGACTATAGAGAGGCCGGGCAGGTTATAGATTTCACTTTTCCGTCGGCTGTAATACTCCCCGACGAACTCCTGATGTGTTGAAGGGCATGAAACAATGGATTGTGTTAAATAGCTCCCCTTTAAACGTGCCGGGTTGGTCGGCCCATGCTAATATGATTCATTCAAATCCCGAGTCGAAAGGTTTTTGGATCGGAGCCCGAACGTTGCCAGCATCCCCTGAAGCATCCTTGAGCGAGACATCTACCTCCTCCTACCTAGCCACTCCTGTACTATATAATACTCTCACCACTCAGTGAAAATCACTTAATCGAAGTGACTTCTAAATGACCTCATAGTAATTCAGTAACTTCAGCAAGCCTTGAGCCTGAAGAATGACTCCAGTAAGGATTTAATACAAACTTTTAATAAAAAAAAATCTGTACATATACAGTACATGATAACAATGCACAGAGCACTCTTGAGGAAACATGTGAGGATTACTACGATATGTCTATAAGTTCTGTTGTAAAAAAATCTGGCCATGTGAGGCAGGAGGACGCGATGCAGTCCTGCATCAATGGTGACCGGCTTCACGGTCCCCATCGTGCCGCTGAGATGAGAGACAGGCTCACCGTCTCACCGCGATGAACACAAATACACTCTCTGATGCGCCTCACGATTACTCGGTTCCTACTTGTTGATATCATTTGGTCTCTTCCTGCCGCCGCCTTCCTTCCTTCCTCTTACTCTGCTCCACCCATCTCTCCTACTTGTTTTCTCTCTCACCTTAGTTCTGATCATCTCAACTTGTCTCTCTCGCTATCGCTAGATACAATATTCTCTCTCTCTCTCTCTCTCTGTCTCTGTCTCTGTCTCTCTCTCTCTCTCTCTCCTC